>OMKI01052668.1:4635-15176 GCA_900302315.1 Phycis blennoides
ACGTTACAGACACTTGTAATTGGGCCTCTTGTGTACCAATCTGTGCAAGGGCTAAAATGTGCGTGTGCGACTACCATGTAACTACCAGAGTGTGACTACCATGCAACTACCAGAGTGTGACTACCATGCAACTACCAAAGTGTGACTACCATGTAACTACCAGTCTGTAGTTACATGGTAGTCCTCCCCCCAGCTCTGCATATTTCCCCGTCAGACCTTGGCGCATGGTGCATATGATTAGTATTTGGTTCTTTTCGTAAGATATAATAATAATGTCCATGACCTATTTTATTGAACTTATTATAGAACAGTATGAAAGAATGACACCCTACGGCGATGTGTGTCTGACACACTTGTTACGTGAGTAATGATATATTATAGCCTTTATCATGAACCTTTTTAATGACATATGAAAGAATGAGAAGCCTCCTTCTTTCACAACACACACTAGTGAGCAGATCACTGGTGAGCAGGCTACCTCGGGCCTTCTTGGCATGTTGAATGGATTCCACCGTCTGGTTCATCACGCCGTCGTCAGCGGCAACCACGAGGATGATGATGTCAGTGACGTTGGCTCCGCGGGCCCTCATGGAGCTGAAGGCAGCGTGACCGGGCGTGTCCAGGAAGGTGATCTGCTCCCCTGTCGGGAGCGCCACTACACACACACATTATAGATATATACATACACATTCATATACTTACACACACATATATACACTGTGTATGTGTATATGTATATATATATACATACATACATATACTTACACACAAATATATATATATACAGTGTGTATGTATATATATTCATATACTTACACACACATATATACACTGTGTATATGTGTGTATATATATATATATATATATATATATATATATATATATATATACATACATACATATACTTACACACAAATATATATATATACAGTGTGTATCTATATATATTCATATACTTACACACACATATATACACTGTGTATATGTGTGTATATATATATATATATATATATATATATATATATATATATATATATATATATATATATATACATACATACATATACTTACACACAAATATATATATATACAGTGTGTATGTATATATATTCATATACTTACACACACATATATACACTGTGTATATGTGTGTATATATATATATATATATATATATATATATATATATATATATAGATATATAGATATATAGGCCCCCAGTATCCTGCTTAGAAAGAACTAGACATAAATTGTACTAGTTAGTACTAGGAGGAAGGCCCCTATGTTCTGAGTGATGGCCCAGCCTCCGGGTTAGTTAGTACAAGTGAGTACCAGTTAGTAGTTACCTAGGAAGGCCCCTATGTGCTGAGTGATGCCCCCTGCCTCCTGCTCCACCAGCTGACTCCTCCTCAGAGCGTCCAGCAGGCTTGTCTTGCCATGGTCCACGTGACCCATGATGGTCACCACAGGGGGGCGGGGCCGGAGAAGGCCCGGATCCAGCACCCTGGACACATAGAGGTACATCACCTAGAGGTACAACACCTAGAGGGAGGTACAACACCTAGGGGTACATCACTAGGGGTACAACACCTAGAGGTATAACACCTAGGGGTAGAACACCTAGGGGTACATCACTAGGGGTACATCACCTAGAGGGAGGTACAACACCTAGGGGTACAACACCTAGGGGTACAACACCTAGAGGTACAACACCTAGGGGTACATCACCTAGGGGTACAACACCTAGGGGTACATCACCTAGAGGTACAACACCTAGAGGAGGTACATCACTAGGGGTACATCACCTAGGGGTACATCACTAGGGGTACATCACCTAGAGGGGGGTACATCACCTAGAGGGAGGTACAACACCTAGGGGTACAACACCTAGGGGTACATCACCTAGAGGTACAACACCTAGAGGTACATCATTAGGGGTACAACACCTAGGGGTACATCACCTAGAGGGAGGTACAACACCTAGGGGTACAACACCTAGGGGTACATCACCTAGAGGTACAACACCTAGAGGTACATCATTAGGGGTACAACACCTAGGGGTACAACACCTAGAGGTACAACACCTAGAGGTACAATACCTAGAGGTACAACACCTAGAGGTACAACACCTAGAGGCTATCAGCTAGAGGTATATACTATATGAATCACTACTCGGTGTGTTGCCGTGGTAACGTACCGCCGGACAGCGTCCTTGTTTTCCCGCTCTTTGTCCTCCACCAGGCGTGCCCAGCGGTACTTCATCCCTGAGCGCGTCACCACCTCCTTCACCCAGCGCTCCTCCAGCACCTCCTCCAAAGACTGCAGCTCGGCGGGAGTGTTGAGCAGCGCCTCAAACACATGCTCTGACACACATCAAAAAAACTTAGATACACACAGACATCATGGTCTGGAGGTCAGAGGTCAGGTGGTCTGGAGGTCAGAGGTCAGGTGGTTTGGAGGTCCGATGGTCTGGAGGTCAGGTGGTCAGTGGTCTGGTGCTCTGGAGGTCAGAGGTCTTACCAGGATCTTTGTTCATGGCGCGAGCAAGGTCTAATACAGTCATACTCTTCTTGATCTCCACTTCCTGTTTGTTAGCATTGACCTTGACCTTCTGATGACCCTTCTTCTGACCTTTCACCTGGAAGCACATGACCTCATGACGCTGAAGCACACTGTTACCTGCATCTTTACATGAGTCATGTAAACATACAGGTCATAGTTTAATATTCCTGTGTTGTTATCCTTATGTTTACATGAATCCTGTAAGCACATACACTCTAACATAACATGTTGTGTTGGAGCATGTCATTAATTATAGGTTTTACTGCCATGTTATTGGTGATGTAAAGTTGTTTATATTTAGAATGAACGGATAAACCCTTGCTGTCTGACCCCACACACGCACACACACATACGTGTGAGTCACCTGTCTGGCAGCAAGCCGTCTGGCCGGCTGGTGGAGGAGGAGAAGACGAGGAGCAAGGGAAGGAGGAGGAGAGCAGAGAGGAGGGAACAGGACGCGTGCCAGTGAGGAGCAGGGGCTCCTCATGACCCCCCACATCATACCTGCACACACGCACACGCACACACTAACCCACACAACACTAGCCTGGACATATAGACAGACAGACTTCACAACCAGAATATAAATCTGAAAACGTCTTCTAGTATTACCAGTATGATAACCCACAACAACACGGTCCAAAACAACATTAAGAGCGTGTGTGCTGTGGTTCAGGATGAAAGACTCATCACTAGTTCAGTACACTAGTCACTAGTAAGCTGCTCCGAGAGCTGCTTAGAAACTACCAAGGAACCTCAAAAGCTCTTACAAACTATTGACATTAAGCACAGTTGTGTGGAAGCAGACCCATCCCAGTCATGTCCAATATCTTACTTTAAATCGTATTTAAATATTTCTCTTCATTTTGAGTCAAAACAGTTGGGAAAAACACACTGGTGACAGAGCGCCGCCATGATACTTTCTTGCTCTAACACTCACTGACACACTCACACTCACTCAATGCTCACTGTGGTCTCTAATGCCCTCTATTGGACATTAGAAATATGGTGGCCGATAGCGGACATTAGAAATACACGCGCCCCCTAGCGGGCAGAAGGGGAGGGGAACTTTAGGTCAGAACCAACATGACGACGATTTTCTACATTAATGACGACTGTTTCGAGAAGTCAGGTTTTAATGTTCATTGAGACAATTCGTTAATTAAGTTAAAGCTAAATAACATTGTGATATTTCTTGATAGGATTTGTAATCTAGCATTAATAAAAATCGGACAAAAATGTATGTGGATATGACATTTGATGTTAAAAACCCAAAAGGTGAATAGATTACTTCAACAAGTAAATGATTACAGATTATTGAAAACGTTTTTATTGGACTGGTTGAGGTCAGCATGTCCAAACAGTGAACTAAAGAGCTTCCACAGACAACAACAACAACAACAACAACAACAACAACACACTTTGACCACAGCACTAGACCTGCTCCCTCCATGTAAACATGAACACAGAGAACTGGGCTGGCTCTGTCTGCAGCTGCCTGTTCGACACACAGCCATGGGAGGTGTGTGGAACTTTTATTGTGTAGGGACTCAAACCTCCTCCAGGAGCTTAGTGACTTCAGCCTGTTAGAGGTGGACATAGCTTACCTTAACATCTGTCCCTTAACCCCTGACCCTTAACCCCTAACCTGTGACCCTAATCCTTAAACCTTAATCTCTCACAACCAAGAGTTGTGAGACCCTCTTCAGAGTCCAGTTTCCTCCAGGCTGGTTTAGTGGATGGTTTAGAGTTATTCTGTGGAAGCCAGCAGCAGCAGAACAATATCAAAATAGATCACATTTCATACTCAAAGTTTCATACAACATGAACCTACTTTTACATATTTATACAACCTAGTCCTCATAACCTAGCAACCAGGTAACCTAGGAACCTCGTAACCTAGCGAAGCCTGGAGAGATTCAGACTCTGCGCTGCTGTTATTGGGTAGAAGGCTGAGGACAGTTTAAGAGTATGGAACGGTCTCAGGTTCGATGATCTCCCTTGCCAAATGGTGTATCAGCAGCATGTTAAGGTGATACACCTCCACTGAAGCCACTCCCCTTTAGCACCACAGCAGAGCTTCTGATTGGCTGGACAGGAGCTCCTGGAAGGCACATTGCCCTGACAAGCTAACTCCATCCTGTCCAGTCTGTCCACCCTGGTCTTCATGTCCTTCATGTTGGATAAATATCAACCTTTTTATACAAACATCAGCCTTTCAAAATCAATAGTCAATAGTTAATAATTCAAGGAGGCTTGCTCACATTTAAGACCTTAGGAAACAAGAGACTATTGATCCAACGTTGTGACATAAGGCAGCGAGAGGTTAGAGCTGATATCACCCAGCTCTGCTGTAGAAAATATCTACATACCCAGGAAATCTACAACTAGACCCATGATCATATCTAGACCTAGAACTAGATCCATGATCATATCTATTACTAGATCCATGATCATATCTAGACCTAGACCTAGATCCATGATCCTAGAACCTAGACCTGATCACAGGTAGATCTTTATGGTTCTAATAATAACCCACCCTTCCATACTCAACACAACTACCTGACAACAACAACAAATATCATCATAATAATAATATAATTGAATTATTCTAGAATAATATTATGGTCTGTGGAGAGTTTTGGCCGTCGGAGATGTAGTCTGTGATGTTGCCACAATGACCAGACAGAGCTGCCGTCCTATTGTCTGAGATGCTGGGGTCAGAGGTCAGGCAGAGACCACTACCCACAATCCTCATCTGCTTCTGCTTCTGCTCCTTCACTGGCACCTCCACACAAATAAACTGGACACACATAGACACAATCGCAGTCAAATCTTAGAATACATATAGATGTCATAAAAACAGTTATGCGTTCATATTTCAATCTGACCAAGCCCCGATGCTCTTTAAAGAGCTGAGCTGTCTATCACCACTCAGCTCCTGATAGGACGAGAGTGTGAACCCACCTACAGTCCCGCCCTCCAGCGCTGACCACATACTTATCATCAGCAGAGAAACGCACATTGGTCACATGGGCTGAGTGTCCAAAGTAACGCCTGTGTTTCACCTGGACAGACAAGAGACAGGAGGAGGAGGAGGGAGAGAGAGAGAGGAGAGAGAGGAGAGCGGAGAGAAAGAGAGGAGGAGAGAGAAGGGGCAGGAGGAGAAAGGAGGAGATGTCTTCATCATTTGTGGGTGGTTGTATTCGCTCTATATCTACAACTGAGGAACTACAGAGTTATTATTCAGGTTTATGAAGTTCTCACAAATTTCTCGGGACAGGGGAAGTCGAACAGCTTGATGAGTCCGAAGTCGTCTCCGGTAACCAGGTTGAGACCCGCGTGGGAAACACTGGCGCAGTTAACGTCAGCCTTCTCAGCATTCCTGGGCCAGATACCCAGAACCTCGTCTCCCAGCACGCTGAGGGACAGCAAATACACAATAAAACAACAACCAAAAAACAGCATAGACAAGACAAAGAAACCACTGAAGCTCTGAAGCTCTAAAGCTCTGAAGCTCTGAAGCTCTGAAGCTCTAAACCTCTAAAGCTCTAAACCTCTAAAGCTCCAGACCACTAACAGCTAGGTGCTCGTACCTGGTCCAGGTTGCCCAGGTGATTCTTTCTACCACTGCTGGTTCTGTTTCCATTTTCCCAGAAGGCACCTGGTGCACCTGGCGTGTGTACGTGCTGCTGGACACCTGCAAGAAAACACGAGTACAGGTGTGTTTTGGAACTGTTATATCTCCAGAGTGTGTCTACAGCGGGAGAACCAGTGGAGCAGACAGTGTGAGGCTGATGCTGATGCAGGAGTCACAGTGCTGCTACCTGGATATGTTTGCTGTCGGCAGAGAAGTCCATCTGGAGGATGAAGCCCGGTATGTCCTTGCAGTACCCGATGCGGTTGAGTGACGGGCCGAGCGTCAGGTCGTAGAAGTCCACGGAGCTCTCCACAGAACCCACCGCCAGCAGACGGCTGTCTGGGCTGAACCTGAGAGGAACAAACACACCCATCAGAACCTGAGAGGAACAAACACACCTAGCAGAACCTGAGAGGAATAAACACACTCTATCAGAACCTGAGAGGAACAAACACACCTAGCAGAACCTGAGAGGAACCAACACACCAATCAGAACCTGAGAGGAACCAACACACCTATCAGAATCATGGGCTCATCAATGATCAATACTTAAGATTAGTGTTAGGGCTAGGTAATAGTTAAAAATAGTTAGGGCTATGAGGGTAGTAGGGTTGCTAAGGTAAGCTAGTAGGTTTAGTACAAAGATGTTCTAAGAAGAAGATACATCACCTGGCTGAATAATTGAAGCCATACTACTGTAAGCCCACACTTTGATCCAAAATTCACCACCATGCTCATGCCTCTCAGACTCTGTCTCCGAGTCTGTGAGCATGTGCCGCTTAGACTGGGTTAGTGTTAGTACCGTATGTCCTGTATGGTGGCACTGCGGTCTCTCTTCTTGCCCCAGACGCTGAGGGAGTTGACCATCAGGATGATGAACTCTCCGTTCTCCAGGCCGATGGAAACCATCTCTCCGTTAGGGCTGTAGCAGCAGCACTTAGCAGGGTGGCCCAGGCTGACCTTGTTCAGCAGCTTCTACATAATCAGTCCATAATCAATCCATAATTAATACATCTATCAATACAGAATCAATACATCTTGACTAAAGAGATCTCTGACCCGGTCCGCCAGGTCCCAAAG
This sequence comes from Phycis blennoides, assembly GCA_900302315.1. Lineage (NCBI taxonomy): Eukaryota > Metazoa > Chordata > Actinopteri > Gadiformes > Phycidae > Phycis > Phycis blennoides. The sequence goes on from OMKI01052668.1 coordinate 11,918, forward strand.
GCGAATGGTCCCGTCGTCGCTGGCTGATAGGAAGACGTCCTTATAGGGGTGTGTGCTGAGACCCCAGATACCACCCTGGGTGTGGCCGTTGATCATGGTGTTGGAGGCTGCGTTCTTCTCCCCCACCTCCATGATCTCACCGTCCTTGGTGCCCACCAGGATCTTCCCCTGGGGGGGGGGGGGGCAGACAGACAGGTAGAGGGATGGGTAGGCAGACAGAGAGATAGGTAGAGAGAGGGGCAGATAGACAGAGTGATAGAGGAGTGATAGAGAGGTGATGGAAGACTGATAGAGGGGTGATGGGGGGTAATAGAGGGGGGATAGAGTGGAGATAGAGGAGTGATAGGGGAGGCTGAGAGGCGTTAGTGTCTACCTTCCCTCTGCAGACAGAGCGAACGTTCTCCACTGGCTGACCGGTCTCCAGCTGAAAGGCTCTGCAGCGTTTCATCTCTTGGTCCCACAGCTTCACAGCCCCCCCCTCCTTAGTACTGATACACACGTTATACACACTTAATTCACACGCTATACACACGTTATACACACTTAATACACACGATATGCACACTTAATACACAGGTCATACACACTTAAAACACATGTTATACACACTTAATACACAGGTCATACAAGCTTATTACACATGTTATACACACTTAATACACGCGTTATACACACTTAATACACCGGTGATACACGCTTATTACACATGTTATACACACTAAATACACACATACACACTTAATACACAGGTCATACACACAGCTTCATGGCTCCACCCTGATAAACATTCTACTAAAGACGAAGCCCTAACACAGGAAGCCAGAAACAGAATAAGGAGGTGGAGGAGGGTGGAAGTACTTACGGTCTCTCCTTGCCCCCGGTGACGATGAGCCCGTCTCGGAGGGTGGTGTACATGGTGAAGACAGGGCCGCTATGGGCCTTGGCCACCACCCTCACCAGGAAGTGCTCCCTCCACACGTACACATCTCCGTTTATAGCTCCGCTGAATGTCAGGTTGTTCTGAGGACAGAGGAGCGCTGTTAGCATGCTAACCTGACCCCTGTCCCTGACCCCTGACCCCAAATCAAGAGGAGAAGAGGACCTGAAGTCAACGGGAGAGACACGCATGTAATAATAATAGTGCTAAGAATACTGCTTGCTAGCTAGCTAGTGAGTACTAGAGTTGTAGTCAAGCCTAAACCGAGACCAAGACACTACCAAGACCAGAGGGTATCGAGACCAAGACAAGACCAAGACCAAGACCAAGTCCAAGACCGACCAAGTCAAGACCAAGACCAAGTCAAGACCGAGACCAAGTCGAGACCGGAAAAAAAAATCTGACTAGTGTTTAAGTTACACCAATACGTGAACAATGGCGCAGCCATTAGGAAAATATATACAATGTAACATATTTGGCGCGTAGTGTACGAGTGCTGCGTCATATATAAGGTTTTGTGATGAGCATGAGGTTGCTGCTTGGTTTATGCACAAACCCCCTCAAGACCTCTATGTCCGAGACCAAGACAAGACCGAGACCACGTAAAAGTGGTCTTGAGACCAGTCTTGAGTACTACAACTCTACTAGCTAGCTTACAGCTTGAAACTAACTGGAGCCCCTTTACCAGACCACCAGACCACCATGGACCAGACCACCCAGCAGGAACTCACCGCACCAAAGGCCACTGACAGCATGGTCTGGACACGCCCCTCCTCCACGGAGCCAATCACACCCTTCTTGTACATGAGGGAGCCGCCCACCAGAGTCCAGAACTTGATGTGTTTGATCCCCACCGACACAAACTGAGTGTCTGAGTCTGGTCTGAACTCCACCACAAAGATACGCTCACTGTGGCTTCCCCTGCTGGTCACCTTGGTACCTGCCACAACAGGGTGTGTGTTACAGGTGTGTGTTACAGGTGTGTATTACAGGTGTGTGTTACAGGTGTGTGTTACAGGTGTGTATTACAGGTGTGTGTTACAGGTGTGTGTACAGGTGTGTGTGTGATACAGGTGTGATATACAGGTGGTACCTTCTTGCCACCTCCAGACAGTGATGGTATGCTCCGGCTCCACCCCCACAGAGAGCAGTAGTTTCCCTGTGGCGCTGAAGTTGACGTAGCTCACGCCTTTACCATGGCAACAGCGCAGGATGGACAGGGTTTGCTTGGTCCTCGCATCCCACACGTGGATGGACGGAGCTAGACCTGGGAGCAGACAGACACCATGGCAACCAGGAACCATGGCAACCAGGAACCATGGCAACCAGGAACCATGGCAACCAGGAAACATGGCATTCAAGAAACATGGCAACCTGGCCTAGACTGGCTGGGAAAGGTTCTGGATCCAGAGGGAGGAGGAGGGGAACATGACGAGAGGAGGCGGAGGAAAAAATGAGGAGAATGAGAAAGAGGAGGAGAAATTGTGGTGTTCCACTGCGCCTGATCTCTGTTCCCATGGATACAGTCTCTCATCCCAGGTAACTATAGCAGCGAAGCTAGGTCCACTCTGAGGGCGACTTGGTTTGGTCTGATCATAGGTAACGATGGAAACCATGCTGATAACTCACGACCAGCCTCTACAGACAGAAAGTAAACATCACGACCTGATGATGTCACCTAATGAAGTAATCAGATGAAGTAACCATGATGAGGTAACCTGATGAAGTAACCATGATGAGGTAACCTGATGAAGTAGCCTGATGATGTAACCCAATGATGTAGTCTGATGATGTAACCCAATGAAATAGTGTGATGATGAAATCTGATGATTTAATCTGATGACATGATGTAATCTGAGGCTCTTTCCTGTTGGCTACTCTGATACTAGTGTTCTTGAAAAGGGTGTGGTCTTTAATCTGATAGCTAGTCTGATGGAAGGGGTGTGATCTTTACCTGGCAGGTCGCTCAGGTCACCTGGAGATGAGGCAGGGTTAGGGTTAGGTCGTGTTAGATGAGGCAGTGGTGTCACATGACATGAGCAGTGACAGAAACATACATGTAATGATTTAACATGAATGTGAGACGCATGGAGAGTTGATTGGGCAAATCATGTGAAACACATTGAAGCCTGAATGAAGAAGCAGTACTGAGTTGAGACGTCACAAAACACTTGTCTTCAACGTTAGACTTAAACCAGCCAATAGTCTTCAACAGCCCCTAACAGTGGAAGTCTGTGTGGGGGGGTAGCTCTTGAGAATAAAGAGACAACAGTATTTCCTAAGGAATATTTAAAAGTGTTGCAGATCTGTTTGTACAGATCT
>OMKI01052670.1:0-16015 GCA_900302315.1 Phycis blennoides
GTGTGCGTGCGTCCGTACCCGTGTGTCTGTGTGTGTCTGCCGAGGTGTTTCCGTTCACCTCCTCCCCGCGGACCTGCTGCTTGTACTGGTTGATGACCTGCGTCAGGCTGTCGTTGGCCTGCAGGATCTCCGCTGGGGAAGAGGGACGGGGTCAGCAGGGGTCACACAGGGGCCTCGCTCACCACGCCGCCGCCGCCGGGCGCCTATCTACCCCCTAAGTGACATCACAGGTGGGCGTGTCCGCCCAGGCGGCTGACGGGCCCGGGCCGGGCCGGCGGGCGGTACCGACTCACCCAGAGCCTCGTCGTTGTCCTCCGTGTCGCTGGCCAGACGGAACAGAGTGGGCCGCATCTTCTCACAGCGTTGGTACAGGTCCTACACACACACACAGGCAAAAGTAGCTTTGTTGTCAATTCATAATGTATAATGTAGACATAATGCATAATGCAAGCATAAAGTATAACTCTCTGTACATTCTACACACTGCACCTTAAAGTAGCACACACAGAACATGATATATGACCATCTCTACACTGCACCTTAAAGTAACACACACACACAGAACATGATCTCCACACTGCACGTTCAGGTGAGGTACCTGCAGCAGCTCTGCGTTGCTGCCTGTGCTGGCTGCCGTGTGGTCGTACTCCTGGAGGAGCTGGGACAGCAGCGCCACGCTCTCCTTCACCTCCTCCATGGTGCTGACCCGCTTGGACACCTTCTCAGCCCGCCGCTGGTCCTGATGCACACACGCGCACACGCACACGCACACGCACACACACACACACACACACACACACACACACACACACACACACACACACACACACACACACACACACGCACGCACACACACACAATATGAGCTGAGCTGACCTGGTGGCTCACCTTCTGATGGATGATTACATCAGGCAGACTGGGGATCAAACCCGTAACCTCTCGGTCGGGACTCGGGCACATTAACCACTAGGCTATCCAGAGACGGCGGTGGTCTCACCTCCAGTACCATCTCTTTGATGAGCTTGTTGGCCGCCTTCAGGTCATCCGGGTGTGTGCTGGTCAACAGGCGGGACAGCATCTGGACGGCCAGCGGGAGAGAGAGAGAGGTTAGACACACTGTGGAGCACCAGAGGCTCAGGTAAGGTGGGGCTGGGGGACTGGGACTGACTTTGGACTTCTCTTCATCCTCAAAAATGGCGTTCTTGGGTCTGGGAGGAGGCGGGTTCAGCAGCTTGTCAGGGGGCAGCTCTGGGTCCTGCTTGACGATACCTGAAGACGAAGACGCAGTTTCAGATCTGTTCACCACAAACCTGACTGTCTTAAAAAGAAATGATACACAGATGCTTGCTAGGTGAGACTTTTGGGCTTGACTAGACCCAGGAGCCCTGGCTTCTTCACCATCTGCTGTGTGCGATCGTATTCTATCTACCTGACTGGTGTGTGAATCACTACACTTACAGCAAACATAGCAAGAAGCGATGTAGCAAAGCTGAGGTGGTTGAATAGGTTCATGTGAATAGGTGTGTGTGTGTGTGTGTGTGTGTGTGTCTCTCTCTCTCTCTCTCTCTCTCACCCTGTTTCTTCAGCATCTGGTAGGCGTCCACGATCTTGGCCTCGTCGGGCAGCCCCAGGGTCCAGCTGTAGATGAGCTCCAGAACCTTCAGTTTCACCGGCTCTGGGGACCGCGAGCCCAGGTACTGAGGACGTCGGGGGGGGGTCAGAGGTCAAACATGTTGCTTGTGACACGACGACAGGGACACTGAACCTGACCGTGACCCAAGCTTTTACGACATGCTGTGTGATGTCATATTAACATTAAGAACACAGAATCACAGGACAACATTCATAACAGTACACAGGCTGTAGGACATCCCAGGCGGTACCTTGGGTGACACGACCTTGATGAGCTCGTTGAGGAAGCGGAACTTGCCCACCTCGCTGTGGAAGCGTTTCCCGCACGTCTTCATACACGTCTCCAGAACCTGCACAGCAGACCCACACCAGGTACTGATCCACACGCCCATGACATCGGCTCAGCATTGTAGAGGAACACCAGTCGGCTTGTCATCCATCATCCCACTTTGCTTCATGCATCGTGATGAATACTAATATGTACTATATGCCATTTGGTGGACAACTATAGCAATGATGTCACACGGTACTTGCGGAGGCGGGAGAACGTATAGGGCACAGATACTCTGCATGGGGTGGCCCCAGTGCGGATGGAGCCCCTAACCCTGGCATTGCTCATGCTACCTATGCCACTTGAGACAGACCGGACCCAACTAGAGTCAGCCAACAAAATCAGTCATCAGACGACGGCGGCGGCACCAACGGCACCACGGGCACCACTCACCAGCAGGGCCTGCATGGACTCCCACTCCTGGGGAGACTGGATCTTGTGGGCCAGGAGTCTGGTGGCCAGCTGAGGTCTGTCACGCAAACACACGCACACAGACACACACACGCACTATTAGTTCCTTCCATCATACCAGGAAGTGTATCTAGGTGATCTTCAGGAATCTCCAGACACACTATGTAGGTTAGAGGAATGCATTCCTCGCACCCGACATTTGAGTGCAATACGTTGGAGGAGAATGTGTCACCCACAGCCTGCAGCTGTACACTCTGCTCACAGAGGTGTACGTAGCAGGGCGTCAAGGGCCGAAAGCGTCACAGAAACAGCTTATCATCAGATCACGTCATCACATGAAACGTTTCAATTAAAGACTACACACAACTCCAATAGGAACCATGAGACCGCTATATGTAATACGCGACACACATAAAACTACTCTAAACATTACGATACATTTTGGTGCCCCACATCCCTGATCTCCCGGTGGTTTTCCCTGCTCTGAAGCCAAGGTGTGTGCACACTTGGCCACCAAGGGCGGTGCGATGCAATGTGTGTCCAGTGGTAGAAGGTGCTCAAAGGTGAAGCGCAGTGAGCCGAAGGCCGCGGGGGAAGCGACCAGGGGATGCGGATAAAGTGGCAAAAGTATTTGCAAGGCGTCAGCCAATGACGACGGCATTCTTTGGTCGGTGTGAAACTCAATTTAAAAGAAACATGGAAATACCCCCATTTGTTATAGCTTCATCACACAACCTTAAACTCTGTATGTGATTAAATCAACACAAAATGACTACAGAAACATAATAAAGATAAATCATTTTGCTATACGGTTGCTGAAAATGTTGGTGTAATTAGTAAATGACTTGTGGTCTGATTAATTGTGTTTGTATAGTACAGGGACTGTAGGCACAGCATTGTGTGCGTGTGGAGGTAGAAAGATGAGGAATTGGAATGAACTGTTGTCATTTGTTATATCGAGTCAATGCTGGTCCCCTAGAGGAACAGCCCAAAATTGCCTGAAATTCCCATTATCAGTTGTAATCAATCGCCTTGACATGAGATGTATTAATTACAAACATGTGGACCACAAAGCACATAGATCCCCAGCAGCGTCCCTTCGTGTCTACATTATATTGTTCTCTATTCTTCTGTTCTTACTCTGCCTCCACTTGCACGTTTCCTTTTCTGTCATGTTCTGCTGCAACCCCTGAATTCCCATCCCAGGATTAATAGTGTTGTCTTATCTTCATAATAACTCTTTTAGGAAAAGGAGGTGCAGAGAGGTCCCATTATCTAACCACCAGACATTCTGCCAACTTCCCAACAGACCTGATGGCTGAAAAATCTCCCCAGAACAATAAACGGTTCGATAATCATGAGGACAGTATATTATCCACTAATTGAAACCGCGAGCCATTACCCTTCCAGGTCTCCGTTGAGCTGGTCGCAGAAGGCATGGATGCTTCCCCAGTCGGTGTCCTTGTTCAGAGGGTTGGTGGCTTTGTCTGTCATGGGAGAGAAATATGATACGGCAGGGCAGACAATGGAGCTATTGTACATGTACATTCTTCGGAGACATTCTAGTTATCTCGCATTTACTAGTTATCTCTAAACTGGAACACATGCAAGCTGGATTTCAGATGTCGCTATCAAAAAAGTAATCCGACTTCCTGAATGTCACGTTGCTTGCTTCATAGAATCCGATACCAATGTGCCATGTACATCCCCAACACTCATTCAACCAAAACACAGAGGCAAGCATTGCATCCCCGTGTAGTACACTAGAACTATGTCGCCTATTAGTGTCTGTGTATGAAAGACCCAGTTCAGGACCCACGTCTTGAATGCTATGTCCTACTACCCTGCTAATGCCTGCTCTAGGCTATGTTGACAGCTGGTTAGCACAACAGCTAGGGGACAAGCTAGCGCTTGAGCAGCCTGGCGGTGCTGATAGTATGTAGCCCGAGCGCCTTCGTGGCCTTGTCACCTCGTTTATGGATAGCCGTTCAAGGCAAACAGTTTTGACACTTTGGTGTCTTAAGGGAAGGCTTACTGGAGTTGTTTACTTTAAATACTCACTAATACGAGACTCCAAACTCTCTGCGTCCGGCGGCGCAGCCATCATTGACGGGATTTATGTTAAAACGTGGATATTCTCGCGAGATCTGACCGTCACCTGAACATGCAGAACGAGTGTCCTGGACGGACAGGATCTTAAACTTGTTTTGATTTGGTGTGTGAGTGCTCGAGCACAGCAGACGAACCGATTCGCTTACTTACATTTTCTAAATTACCTTATATTTAATATATACAACGCAACCCCCATCTTACATTACACTGAACATTAAAATTTGTTTTTACTTATGTAAATCATTTGGACAACATGACTCGGCAAGTTACAAGATCTGGAGTCATGAGCCACACCATCCTTTAAAATAAACTTGACGAAGGAAACAGGAGGACTGATCTAATTATAGATACCATGAGTTGTGTCTCCCTCTACTGGTAGAAACGGGTAACCACAGTCGTGCATGTGCAAAGGAAGTTGTGCAAAGCCACAAGTGTGTAGCCGATGCAAAGTAACGGACCTGTTTATACTCCAGGCTGGTCGACGTTATGGATAAAGACAATGCTTTTCAATGCATTTCCTTGGATTCTCAACTGTCAAAGGATTTGAGAAAGATGTACTCAGTCAGTCAGTTGTGTTGTTGACAAACAATAGTGCAACGTGGACTCTTTGAATGACCGATCGCTGCGGCTTTGATTTATCTTGTAAGTTCAAATCGTAGTAAAATTGTATTAAGGCGAGCAAGTCGGCCACCAGTATACCGTTTTTGGGGGCCATTCGAAGAAGACTATTTTTCGTCAAGCGATCAAGGCTGTGGTGTTATTTAAAAAAAAAAATACCGCGAACCTTCGCTCGCAGCGCGTCTCCCATGTAATCCACCTCAAGAGATGCACCCAGACTTGGTATGTGCGACAAACCACATATTTACGGTAAGTAGTACACTACCGCAGTATTTCCGCAGTCTTTGGCAGTTGCTTTGACAAACAAGTGCATAAAGCATTAACAACGTTGTCGTTGTTAATGTTACGAGTACATTCAACTATGCATTGTTGAATGTAAAGGACTGTAGCTCAAAAGTGACCTGGAGGCGATCCTGATGATCCCATTTAATCTCATTTGAACAGTCACAGGTTCTGTTTGATCGAATCAGCAGGGCCGTGCACAGACATTGTGAAGGGCAGTGGCTCAAGCAGTATTGATATTTACATAAACAACATATGCAGCAGTAAAACAATAAATATATTATTTTGAAAAACATTTTTTTTAAACCTTTTTGTTTATTTTTGCCATATTGCCAATGAGCGCAAATGGGCATTGGCCTGGGCCACTTTAACCACCGGGGGTGTGTACGTGCGGGTCAACCAGTATGAACAGCAGTTGAAGATGTGTGTTTATTTGTTTGCCGATTTGTTGGCTGTGCTCAGCTATCTGCAGTACTACTAAAAGCTGCACTTCTACTGCGTCACATACCCACAATGCCCAAGGCCTGCCTGCCCCCCTAACGGGGAACCTATCCTTGTAGAATCACTTTTAAAACGGTGGCAGCTATGTGAATCAGATCAGGTCTGGGGAAAACAGGACACATCCAACTTTGGTCCTGCTGACCCACCCGAAGGATGTGAAAGTGTGTGTTTTGATGGTTTGACGGTTTTGATTGGATGATGGTGAGAGTGAAATAGTTACAATCAGAGGTAGTGATGTGTGACAAATCCACCAAACCTCCTCATTCCTACTATTACATCATCTATTCTTGCAGTGGGTGGCAATCGCATGTTGAAACGACATCCATTTTTTTTGTGTCACTATGGAAGACAAGGGTGAAGGTGTTGGCCCGCACGCGACACAGAGCAGTCTGTCACCAGTCGCACTTTGTAAGTACGTCAAACAAATAGACGTTCCCTGCGCTTGTTGCAGACGCGACTCTGCAGCAGCCAGTCTGCAGGCGCCCTCGTGCGACCTCGCCCACCACCAGAGGAAGGCGGCTTCCGCTGCTCCTGAGCCTAACCCCCTCCGGCGGCGGGGCTCCTGGGTGAGCGCTTCCACCTCCAGTGTCAACAAAGCACTCTGTTTGCTCTCTACGCGGCCAGTTTCTCTTCCTCCGCCTCTGAGCATCGAACCTGCCGGATCGCTTCCTCCCGTGAAGACGACCAGCGCTCCGCAGTGTATGTTCCTCGCCACCGCCGTCACTGCCGCTGTTACTCTCAGCAGGACTCGGTCCCGGCTCGGTCCAGAGAGCCTTCGGATCGGCATCGCTTCAGGTTGAACACAGAAAGAGATCGGAAGATTACCAAAAGGGACTTTTACTTTGAAGCATACCGTTTCCTTTGGTTGGGTCGTTTTTTAACTCAAAACTTGAAATCGTGGATTGTGGGCCCAGAGGTGACATCACAAGGGAAAGGAGGCGAGATCAGGTCCCGTTATTGCCCGGAACCCACTGTGATGGGCCGTCGTCATAACGACGTGAAGCATGTCGAACCCGCCAGCACCTCCCGTCTGTGCGCCCAGAACCAAAGGACCCCCAGCAGTGAGCTCGTCCCCTTCAGGTGAGTGTTCTGCCTGTGCTGCTGGACTGTGGAGAGCCAGTTTGTCTAATGTTGATGCAAGTACACTTTTGCTTTTCTATCTTTCCTTCTGTACAGATCATTTGTCCAACCAAAGTCAAGCTACAACCAGTCATCACTCCAAGTAAGCAGTTTCTTATTGTTTAGACAAAATACAAAATACATTTCAATGAAATCAAGATTTTATTGAATTTAAACACTGAGTGAACATAGAAGAGAGAAGGTTATAAAAGTGTATATGATCAACTCAGCATTTACTTGAAGTCCAATCATCTTTATTTGTGAAAGTAAAAGTAAATAAAGTGAGAAGAATCATTCGTCAGCTGTTCAGAATGCTGTCATTCTGTCTCTGTTCTGCACCCTGATCGTGGCCTTCTCTCCCGTCTCCTCCATGCTCCAGCTCGAGTCCAGCCGGTTCCAGCTGCACCAGCCGGAAAGTTAAGAGCGCACACCCATGGCTGACCATTCTCCATCCAGGCCCATGGACCATGCTTCCCCCTGCACCGTCTCCACTAAGCCCTCCCGGCTCCAGCTCTCTGCTTGCCAGAAACAAAGGTTGGTTCAAGGCCAGGGTCCCCCCGCCCAACCCCTTTGCAGAAGCCGACCAGGCTGCTAACCGCACAGCGGGACAACGGGCTTCTAAAAAGCCGGCTCATCAAACCGGGCCGAAGAGCCCATCGAGGGATGACTCCGGTCCTCCTGAAGAAAAGTCGAAGGTGCCGGACAAGCCGAGCTCGAGAGTCAACCCCGATGCAGCCAGCGTGTCTGGTGCTCACCGCAGAGCCTCGCCCTTTGATGAACCTGCGCCACCAGAGACACCGCCCTGTGAAGATCCACCTCCGCCCTCGGCGCAGACAGACGGTGCACCGGCTGTCAGCTCCTCCGGTCTGAGTGAAAGTAACCAGGATAGCCCTGGGGAATCTCCAGCAGCAGCAGCAGCAGCAGGCTTACCTGAAGGGCTTGGAAATACTCCCGAGTCAGCTCAACGAGTGGGTTTGGCTGGTGGATTTGGGGTGCCTGACATGGCACCTACCTCAAAGGACTTGTCAAGCGCTCCCGGTTCAGGTAGCGTGACCGAGGAGGGCCCTCTGAGCGGTCCAGTGGAAGGAGCCCCTGACACAGCAGGGCACGCCACCCCCATGGAACCATCACATGTGTCTGCGTCAGGTAGTTTGTCTGGGGATGACCATTTGAGTGGACGTGCAGAAGGAGATGATCCGCCTGGTTCGTCGGAGGTCATTGGGGTACCAGACCCGGTCCCGGAGTCGGGCAGTCCGGGTACCACAGCTGCCAGCGTCGTGCCACCAGATTTGGCTAGCTGTGTCGGACCGGGCAGTGCAGCGGACGTGGGGAGCAGACCTGGGGGCCCTGGGGGCCCTGGGGTGCCCGACGTGGGTGAGAGCCCTGCTGCGGGCGGCTCGGGGGAGTCGGGTGCAGCCCCCGGTCTCTCCTCCATCCCCAAGAGCTTCTCCGTGCCGGCCATCTTCCACGCCCTAAAGAAGGGCATGACGAGTCTATCCCAGAGCGAGGTGAGGGATGATGAGAGATGTCTTAGGGCAGGAGAGGGCATTGCTCTACTAGTTGATAGATGTGATCATAGAGTCCTGTGACTCTATGAACACGTGCGTTTGTGTGTTTGTGTGGTTATAAATATAAATATTGAATTATAAATATTGAATTGCAAATGATTGGTCATGTTTTTGTCCTATTTAATGTTATTATGTTGATATTGTGTTGATATTGCAAATGTACAGTAGCAATATCTGAGCAACTTCATGTACAAACTCCTACAGATAACGAGGTGATGGTTTTGCCATGTAGTATTATTCTTGTTTCACCTTGTTATTTCCTAACCCTCCCGGCAGGCCAGCCAGGACCAGGAACTCATCCCCACACCTGCTGTTCCCAAGTCCCACTCCATGCACCCGCTCTCCAGGCGGCCGGCGGCTCCAGGCTACGGCTTCCCGCTAATCAAGAGGACGGTGCGCAGCCTGTATTTATCACATTTACATCAGTGTACTGCCCACGGGCCCTTGACTTGTGTTTCAGGTTTTTAATGAGGATTGACCCACTTTCAAAGACACTCAAAGTCTCACTTTGAAAAGCCTGACAAACTGAAGGCATGATCCAGAAAGATGAGAGAGTTTAGAGAAGGTGAACAGAAGATGAGCAAGATGGCTCAAGAATGTCTAACAGGTTAAACTCAAGTGATAGCTCTTACAGCACGTTTTCATTTAGCAAAAGCTAAATTATTGTAAAAGACGAAATTTTGTATTTTCAGAAAGATATTTTTATTTTTATTTTAGATTAGTTAGTAAGTTTAGTTTTTAACTTGTTGTGTGTGGGTGTGTGTCCATCTGTACAAAGTAATAACTAAAAAACGCTTCCAGGTACGAACTGACGCGTGCGTTCCCGCTGACGACCTGAAGGGGGAGCTGGGAGAGGTCAACAAGCGACTGGAGGAACTGGAGCTGTGCTGCGTGCAGCTGGAGAGCAACCTGAGAGACTGCAAAAACAGTGTGTTACTTAGTCTGCATTCAAACCCGTGGCTTTTTAACCGGACGTCCCTAGCATCTGTGGTACCTTAGTGTGTACCGCTGGTTAGAAAGACCAAGTCAAAGTGTGTTAATGTCAACCGTGCAGTATAAGACATAATCATTCTGATCAGTGAAATGGCCAGGAAACAAGTGAAACAAGTCAGGGGTCAACTATACAAAGTCAAATTAGGTGTCTTTTTTATGTTGATGTATCTTTATATATACATTTATTGTTACTTTAAATATAGATATTTTTTTTAATGGATTTCAATGTTTAGTGTGTGCTCTAGTCCTATACGTTGACGCCGTATCTCAAAGTGATGCAGAACGGGCAGGAAGTATAGATGAACGACACCAGGCCTTATTCCGATTCATGTTCTTCAATATGGAATATAAAGAGAAGGAAGAGGAGGCCCTGCTGGCGGACTGGATGGCTCTGATTCAGGAGAAACAAACGCTGTTGCGTCGAGAGGCGGAGATCACTCACCTGTAAGTACACTGCTGAACGTAGCTCATCAAACTCTTGGCTGTTGTGTGTGGCAGCCACAGGGTCAGGTGTGTGTCGGGGTGTGTTTTCATGGGGCTGTGTTTCCAGGGCCAAGCAGAAGACACTGGAGGAGAGGCAGGCTGACTTGGAGTACAAGCTGCGATGTCTGCTCATCAAGCCAGGTGAGAAGCTCCGCCCCCAACTCCACCTGACAACCACGTCTACCCGTCCGTCTGCGTGACTGTTCTGTTTGCAGCTTTATCATAGCAGACGGTACAACCATTATATGCTAGACGACACTATGCTGTACTGTGTTATACTGTAGTTACTGTATTATGTATACTAAACTAGAATACGGGTAGCACAGTGGGGTCTTTTCCTGATATGTTCCTTTAGAAAGGGCCACCATTTTCACTGTGTGTGTGTGTGTGTGTGTGTGTGTGTGTGTGTGTGTGTGTGTGTGTGTGTGTGTGTGTGTGCGCGTTGGACAGAGAGTGAGTGGAGTGCTGAGGATGAAGCTCAGGAGCAGAAGATGCTGGAGATGCTGGTGGCCGTCATCGAACAGAGGAACCAGATCATCAGCAGCTTGGATGAAGAACGACATAGGTGTGTCTGTACTCACACACTGACGTGTTTAACCGGCGCAGTGAAAGTAACTTCATGTTTAATTGATGAAGAACGACATAGGTGTCTGTACTCACACACTGACGTGTTTAACCAGCACAGTGAAAGTAACTTCATGTTTAATTGATGAAGTGAAAGTGACTATGTTTTAGTGTTTTAGTAAGATCTGGATCAGAAACCAGGATCAGAAACCTGGTTTCTGATCTGAAACCAGTACTTCCGGGGAAATGTGCACAGTAAAGAACAACTGTGAACGAATATATTAAATGAAGGCACCGAGAATAAAAGATGTACGACATGAAGACCGTATGTACTGTATATTGTGTGCAATGCGTACGGACAAACTATTGTGAAAGCCTGTTTTGTTTTTCTTTCCAGGGAAAAAGAAGAGGATTCCGTGTTGAAAGACATGCAGGAGAAAGGTGGGCTATTGAGGCTATTGAGTTATATTTATATATATATTTATATTTATAAGGGTTATACTTCATGGAGCCGACAGGGTATCTAAGTCGGGGCTTGCATTCATGGGTCTGAGTCACATTATGAGTCTGCCCAAAGGAATGTGAAGTGAAGATGATGTGTGGTACAAATGGGACACCTCTTGATGTCACACATGACACACACACGAATGAGTATTATGTTATATAACATTATATACAGTATATAACAGTGGTCTCTGCTGTGTGCTTTCAGAATTCCAGAGAAAGGGACTAAAAGAGCTGAAGAAATCGAAAGGAAAGTTCCAGTCTATGAAAGTGTTTCGGATGTTAAGCGCCCAAGCAGCGCAAAAATCCACACGAGAATCCAAGGACAAGAAGAATTGAACTGCGATCTACATTTACATTTAGGGCATTTGGCAGACGCTTTTATCCAAAGCGACTTACAAAGAGTACATTTGTCATAAGAGGGTACAACATTTCATTGCAGCTAATACAGTAAGAGTAAGATCTACACAGAATGGCAGAATTGTGTTCTACTCTTCTACAGGATCATTCATATATGATCTATATATGTATATATATATGAGGATTTTATTTATGTGTAAATACAACACAGCATTTTTGGCCAGCAGTGCACATGCTTAATATTAAGTAAAATAATAAGAAGAAGAAGAAGAAGAAGAAGAATGATTCCGCTGTATAGAAAATGCTGCTTTACATTACATTGATTCATTCGAAATGTGCCTACCGTTTCGATAGCTTTCTGCACTATTTATTCAATAAATATTTTCTGAAACGAAAACTCGTGAATGTTTGTAGAATTTGTTTACGAACTGCAAACAAATCGGAACTATTAAGAGCTGGTCTCGGGACTCTACGAATTGAATCCCGGCGTTGCACCGCCTGTACCGGAAGTCTTGAGAGCAAGTCCGAAAAGCCAAGTGTAGCGAATAAGAAACTGTAATTGTGCCTGGAAATAAGTCTTTCAAAAGGCACATTATCGAGAATTTCATATCATCATGTCAGACAACGAAGACAAGTAAGTAATGACTGTTCAGAGTGTAGAACCTGCGGTTATCTTTAGAAGCCGCATAGCAACGTGGGACCGAGTTAGTGTAGCTGTGTTTAGCTTGTTGATCTATGGCGTTGCATTTTATTTATTTATCTGACGCTTTTGTCCAAAGCGACGTAAAATATGTGTTTTAATGGAGAAGTGTATTGTATTAATGTTGGTATTCGCGACTTTATTGTACTTGCCACTATATTTTGTATGCCACTATATTTTAATTTGGCGGCGATGTTGTCACTTGGTGACGTTGTTGTCATTGTATTTGCCTCGATATTGTAGCTTCGATGATGGTGATTTTGACGACGCCGAGGAAGATGAAGGATTGGACGATTTGGAAAACCCAGAAGACGTATGTCTGCCCTCTCTGTTCAGGATTATAAAAGAGTCTCGTGGCCACATTACGTTTTGGCCTCCAAATTCCCTAGATATGCTTTACAGATGTACGTTTTGTACATCTGTAACTACTAACACCGTAATGAGCTCACCTTATAGATCAACCAAAGTGCTGATGACTCCTTCCATCTTGCGTGCAGGAGGACCGGGAGAACGTCCAGATCCTGCCAGCCGGGGAGGGCCATCAGGCGAATTTGAAGAGGATCACCACTGCATACATGACGAAATATGAGCGTGCAAGGGTGCTGGGGACACGGGCCCTGCAGATAGCGTGAGTGGGACTTTTCAACAAGTGAATTCCTTTTTTTTTTTTTTTTTTGGGAATTGATGACAATGTTCACATTGATGTTGCGTAATCGCCCCCTTGATTGGTCAAATCACAAATCCATTCACAAAACATTACTTGGAAGCATTGGGATGGATTTGAATTGTTTAACTCTCCCCCACTCTCCCTATCATGTCCCTATCATGTAAAGTGTCTTGAGTATTTAGAAAAGAACTATACGAGTACAATTATGTAATTACACAGCTTGAGTCCTACTGAGTGGTGGCGTCTTAAGTCTTGACCAAGTTTAAGCCTGATGTTGAATGTTTGTGTTCCTCACAGGATGTGTGCTCCGGTCATGGTGGAGCTGGAGGGAGAGACGGACCCCCTGCAGATCGCCATGAAAGAGTTAAAGTGAGTGGCGGTGTGCTATATAGCACACCGGTGTGAGTGTGAGGCCTAAATTAGTCCAAATGTCCAATTAAGGCTGCAGAATAGTCTTATGGTGAGGGTGTTTGACTCTTGGCTCGTTTGTTTTAAACCGCAGTCCAGACCGGTAGGCATCCTTGAGCAAGAACGGGGCTGTCGGTCACACTGAATAGCTATCATTTGAGTGTAATCTGTTAAAAATACCATAGCCATCTGCCTGCTTTAAGGGTGGAATACATTCTGTGAGAATATCTGTTGTGGTCTACAGCGCTCCTGCCACTGCACTGACTCAAGTTCGAGTCATGCAGTGGCTCAAATTTGAGCCGCGTATACACTTGCACAATAGGGGCATCTCTTGAAGTCCCGTTTGCCTTTGACACGATGAGACGCTGCTGACGGGTTTTGGGTTCCCCCGACAGGTGCAGGAAGATCCCCATCATCATCCGCCGCTACCTCCCAGATGGCAGCTACGAGGACTGGGGCTGCGACGAGCTCATCATCACAGACTAGAGCTGACAAACGCCACCTGCAGGCCCGCCTCTTGGGACCACCCACTGGGCGGGGTACCTGGGCTGTGTTTTATGTTGCTGCTCTGTTTTGTGTTTTAGCCATGCAGGTAGCTCAGAGCAGAGCGACTAAATGATGCCCAAGCTACATGGATGTGCTTGTGTCACTCAACTACTGGTAGCTCTAGCATCAGAACGTTACATGTAGCTCTAGCTACATAGAGCTATGTGTAGTTGTAGTGACGTAGAGCTAAGTGTGGCTAGAGCTGAATCTCCTTTACAGAGCTGCCCTCGGAAGGCTGCTTCTATACATTACATATAACTGTATTCCGTGGGACAAACATACATTTGAGCAAACAATGTTTTGCTGGGACAATTTATTGTTGTTTTATTCCTTTTCTGTGTGTTGTTTTGCAGACCTTTAAATCTAAAACAGTCCAACTTTAACTTGACCACTTGTTAAGTAAATTTTTGCAGTTGTAGTACACTGACGTACCACAAGGGGGCATCTCAACACTCAAAATGTGTTTGCTTTCATGCCATATCCTTCGGTTGACTGGTGACTTGTTTTGAAAAAAAGGATTGTGGATTCTTGTGATCAATCTATTTTATTATTGTGAATAAATTGTTTTGTACACGATCGCCCCTTCATGCGTCTCAGTCTGAACCACAGGCTTTTTGTTGTCTACGTGCGAGCAGGTTTTGTTTATCAAAAGACTGACAATAGGGAGCTTTTTAGAAGTCCTGTTTGGACCATGCCCTGGTCCAAAACCACCAGATGCGGGTCTTTAAAACGGTGTGGCGATGAGAAGAGAGCGGATCATCCGGGCCCCTGTGGGTGAACCCAGACTGAGACTGATGCGTGTGGCGGGTCTGTGGTCGTGTTTGTCTGGCGTGTCTCCGGCTGCCTTCTGCACACAAGCTGAGAGGCCGTCGTGGCGCACCGGGGAGCGATGCTCATGTCTACACATGCTCGGCCATCACATGCATGATGGGTGACTACATTTACATTTACATTGAGGGCATTTAGCAGACGCTTTTATCCAAAGCAACTTACAAAGAGTACATTTGTCATAAGAAGGCATTTCATTGCAGCTAATACAGTAAGAAAGTCACCAGAACAAGTTTCAAGCATTTCAATTGCTAGATTAACCATTGCTAGTATACAACATCTCTGACTAAGTGCCAAGTTACAAAGAGCGATTATAAAGTGCCAAGATGTACAACATACATGAGGGTAGGTTTTTTTTATTTTTTTATTTTATTTGAGGTAGAGGATGGATGTTACGCAGGGTTCAGGTGAACAAGTGAGTCTCGAGTCTCTTCCGGAAGATGAGTGACTCCGCAGTCCTGGCATTGGCCGGGAGCTCGTTCCACCGCTGCGGTGCCAAAACGACCTTTTCCTCCTTTTAGTGATGGAGGTACCAGTCGACCAGCTGAGGTCGTTGAACGGAGCGCTCGACTGAATTAAGTTTCTGAACATGTCGTACGGCGCAACAACGGTGGTCCGGTTCAGCTGACGTGTGTCATGTCAAGGCTCTGTTCCCTGTACCAGTTCTGCACCAGTGCATGCCGTTCTGTCCCAGTAACGCAGCACTACGTCCACATGACCCGTCGTGGGGGCAGACAAATGGGACCGGGGGCGCACACTGCGTGGTATTCAAATACACGGTCCCTCGCTCGTCATCTCGCTGGTGTCGGTCACCGTTTGAAATCCATTTGAGCGAGAAGAGGGGGTAAACAAAAACACCGCTCACTGGATGCTCAACTGCTTTTTTGTCATGGGATGTGCGTTGCCCCGGCGACCGTGGTTATTATTAGTCTGGATCTGGGAACCCGTTTTGGTGTGCAGAGACAGGGCCTCGGGGCGCTCTCCTTTCATGTGGCACGGAGGGCCGAGACCCCCCCCCCCCCTCCCGGCCCAAAGGACGGCCATGGCTGCTCCTCCTCCTCCTTCCCCTTCGCGCCACCTGACCTCTCCCAAACTCCTCAACATGGCTGCCGGTCTGGCTCTTGATGTGTGTGATGTCCACATGCTGCTCAGTGGGGCTCTTATAATGGATGGGCACATTATAGTAATAGAGGGTCAAATTATCTTGATTGATCTCAAATCTATTCCCCCCTGGGGTGGATGGTTTACTTATCTCTGCCTCATGCCACGGTACTTTCCATCTTGGTTCCAAGCAACACAGAGCTCTCAGAGAGAGAGAGAGAGAGAGAGAGAGAGAGAGAGAGAGAGAGAGAGATCAAAGCCAAGCAGGGCGTTACATCGCGGCGTGA
>OMKI01052703.1:0-11840 GCA_900302315.1 Phycis blennoides
GCCCCCGCCGTACGGGGCGGAGGGGGCGGGCCCCGGGGGGCCGGGAGGGGGCGGGCCCCGGGCCCCACAGTGAGTAGAGCGCCGCCGCCGGACCGGTCAGCCTGCTGCTCTTCCTCCTAACCCTTCTCCTCCTTTTCTCCTTCTTGGTTTGTGTCAGCCCTCTTCCTCCTCCCAGACCTGTGTGAGTCTTCCTCCTTCTCTGTGGTTCTGAGTCCACCTCTGCTCGCTCAATGTCTTGGTGTTTTAGGAATGTGCCCGAGTACTGAACCCCAGTGTCTAGTACCCGAGTGTCTGAGTACCCGAGTGTCTGAGTACCCGAGTGTCTGAGTACCCTACCCGAGTGTCTGAGTACCCGAGTGTCTGAGTTCCCTACCTGAGTGTCTGAGTACCCTACCCCAGTGTCTGAGTACCCTACCCGAGTGCCTGAGTACCCTACCCAAGTGTCTTGAGTACCCTACCCGAGTGCCTGAGTACCCTACCCCAGTGTCTGAGTACCCGAGTGTCTGAGTACCCTACCCCAGTGTCTTAGTACCTGAGTGTCTGAGTACCCTACCCCAGTGTCTGAGTACCCGAGTGTCTGAGTACCCGAGTGTCTGAGTACCCTACCCCAGTGTCTGAGTACCCGAGTGTCTGAGTACCCTACCCCAGTGTCTGAGTACCCGAGTGTCTGAGTACCCTACCCCAGTGTCTGAGTACCCGAGTGTCTGAGTACCCTACCCCAGTGTCTTGAGACCCTACCCGAGTGCCTGAGTACCCTACCCCAGTGTCTGAGTACCCTACCCCAGTGTCTGAGTACCCCAGTGTCTGAGTACCCGAGTGTCTGTGGTGTTCATCCATTAGGATGAACTAGGATGATCTAGCGGGTGTGTTTCTAGTTGTGTGTGTGCATGGATTGGTTGATGATTTGTATGATTTAAGTGGTTAAAGGCCCACACCCCACATCCCATTTAGTGCCTCTCTACTGTAATTTCATTCCATAGTTAGTTCCCAGACTTTCATAAAGATGTATTCAGTCTTTTGGCCATTGAGCTGTAATGAGCATGGCACCATTTGACAATTGGAAGTCTATTACTACAAAGTGTCAGACCGGCATCAATCAGCCCGGGTCTGAGATCTCAGTCCAGTTCTGAGTGATGCAGGTTGATGTTGACAAGATGTCTGTCTTGGTTTCTGGGGTAAATTATACAAAGATGGTTTCTAGTCTTTGAAGAAGCTTTGCTCCTCCAGCATGATTCTGTGTGTTCTTTCTCCTGCTGGCTCTTCCTTGCATTTTCTTGAATGCTTGGTAGTCATCCTGTAGTCTGAGATCACTGGCGTTAAAGTGTGCAAGTGATGATGTTTTCTTCTGCAGTAGAATCGCTCACATCATGCGTCCTGTGTTCATTGTTTCAGCCTCACCTCTTTCCTTTTCCCCTCTCTGCTACCCAATCAGATCCACCTCTCGCCCAGGCTTGGCCAATCACGCAATCTCCAAGCCAGGGGGCGGGGTGAAGAAGGTCACGGGCGTGGGAGGGACCACCTATGAGATATCCGTCTGAGTGACAGGCGTCCTTCATCACACCAGGAGGGCCGTGATGTCTGACGGACGACTCGGTTCCCTACTGTTCCCTCGGAGACGATCCACATCGCAGCAGACGTTCAGTGTGTTGCTGGGGACCGCCTGGGCCGGTACTCTTGTTTCTTAAATTTTTAACCCTGCTGGCCTTTCTCCTCTGCCAACACTTCACATTGGTGGGAATGGACTGCAGCTCGGATGGAAGCGGAGGAGAACATTGCGCGTTTTCCGCAGGTTGGACTGGACTGACCGCGGAGACTGTCCCCCAGTGCCATGTTGTGCTGAACTTTGGGGAGAACATGAGTAGCTTCTCAATAATTTGCTGTCTTATGCACATGGAGAATTGCAATAGTGGTCCTTCCCCCTGAGAGAAAAAATAGCCCTTTATCCAGAGGATGGAACAACCAACGCCCAATGAAACTTCAACGGACCTCCTCTTCCGTGGCCTGATTGGGCCACACACCCGCCAATCTAAGAATGACTAAAGAGGCAGCAGTCAATGTCCACCTCTTCAATTGTCCTATGATCTATATCCAGAAAAAAAAACAAAGTATCATTTTAGTTTTGTACATTTTTTTAAACCCATTGTTTTATAGCTGTATAAATGGGGTTACATTTCTTGGGTCAAATGGTCAGGTATTGAAAAAGATTATTTTTAATGGTGTATAATTATTCCTGAAGCGAGTTAAAGTGTGTTGCCTGCTTCAACGTGCCGGCTGCATCAGCCTCTCCAGAGCTCCGTGGAGACCAGGATCCAGTGAACCCCTGGCAGAGCTGCTGCTCCCCTGGCAGAGCTGCTGCTCCTCTGGCAGAGCAGTGCGACACCAGGAGTCTCTGATCCACTGCAGCACAAATATTTTTGTGGAATGTAGGCTTGTAACATTTATGCTGAATACATTATGCAAATTATGTTTTTAGCTTTAAAATACTGTCCTTTTTTTTTGGGGTGTTTCTGGGTTTTAGTTGTGGTTTTTATTCTCGAGGGGGTTATCGCGGCATTATGTCAGTCGAGGCGGTGGAAGTAACTTCAGCCAAACGGGGCGGTGAGGGAACGGGCTTATTTATTTAATTAGACATGAGAAAAAGTAGTTCTGTTCAGTTCAAAACCAGCTGCTACTTTGGTTTGCGATTATTTGGCCATATCTTTATTTTTCACCTGGAGCAGGACAGCCTGGTGAAGGGTCTTATGGGTTTGGAAGCAGCAATTAAGATGGTCAATAATTGATCGATTGAGGCTTAGGGTGGAGGAGTAGAGGCAGGAGGAGTAGGGCTGGAGGAGTACAGGCAGGAGGAGTAGGGGCTGGAGCATTAAGTTTATCTCTCACCTCGACACCATTTATAATGATGCAAGCGCATTTTTTTATATTACTTTTTATAACTTCTGTTCTGTGTTAAATATTTTCTGCTATGTTTCAATTTGGATATTTAAAAAAAAAAAAGATATATACTTTATTTTCAAAGGTACAGTTCACATGTTTGCCCATGGAAACGCATTGGTGAGGGTGGATGTATGTCAGGGGTCTGTGAATCAGTTTCTGAAGAACGGTTTAAGTTTTTTTTTGCGCAAAGGAGAAATGTTTAGATTAGAGTCTCTGCTTGGCTACGTGTTGCATGTCTTTGAGCTTCGGTGTGGGGCGATGGAGACCTGAGCTCCAGGAGATCTGAGCTCCGGTGTGGGGCGATGGAGACCTGAGCTCCGGTGTGGGGCGATGGAGACCTGAGCTCCGGTGTGGGGCGATGGAGATGCAGGCAGGCCAACTGAGAGGACTTTCTTCTGTGTTTTAGCCCCTCCCCCCCCCAGAAGACATCTTTGGTGTGCATGATGTTTGGGTTTTACTTTGTTTGCCGTGCTGAACCTATCCATGCGTCGTAGTAAACGGAGCCGCCGTCATTCAGAGCATTAATGGCACAAAACGGGACCTGAGGAGTCAGACTTGTTTGATCGCCTCTGAACAATTTCAACCTTTTTGAATTGGTAGACGTTCACATGTAAGTGAGAAAAAAAAAACCTGCTATTGTTGGGCTGTGATGAATGAAACGTGTTCCACAAATATCTAATGAATATGTAAAAGACATTTCCAATATGGCCTTATTAAAGAGTTTTTAAAGTGTTCCCAGAATGAGCGTGTGTGTGTTAAGTACGACTCCTGTTCAGTCAGACTGGTTTTATTTTTCCGCTCCACACATTACTCTGGTGATTACATGTCACATGAAAACAGCAACAAAACCTGTAGGTTTACTTCATGAGGCGACAGGCAGTGAAACTGACACAGCTGAATATAAACCAATGACAAACAAGGATCTCCGCCCAACTGCTGCAATAACACTGATTTACGCACAGTGATGCTGCCAGAGCTGAGGACCTTCACCTGGTTCTCATGCAGACCTCACTGAGACCAGTACCACTGAGACCAGTACCAGCCACGCTGGCCCTGTGAGTGATGGAAATACTGTCCCGTGTTCTCCTGGTCTCACTGGTCCTTCTTGCTCTCTGTGGCCTGGTCCTGGGGCTGCAACTCCTCCACAGCCAGGTCTCGTCCTCCTTTCTTCAGCTTCTTCGATTTCTCAAACAGCTCATTGAGGTTGAACTCTCGGATGATGTTCTCCTGGGAGAGGGAACACCAGTCAGTCCTGCCAGTCAGTGTGGCAGGACTTTAGTGCACTTCAAACGTTGGACATTGGGACACACACACACACCTCGCTGAAGGTCCAGGACACGGCTCTGCCTTTGTTGTCCACCATTGGCCGTCTCATGATCTCGCTACCTCCTTGGAACAGCACCAACGAGGGCAGCTGTTTGGTGAGGGGGGAAGTGCTGACCCTGAACCTGCATTGGTAGAACAGGGACCGTGCAATCGGTCCACAGAGAATCACGTGTTATGAACATGGCTGCTCATATGTTCAGATGCTGCCGTTAGCCTGCTCTAGAGAACATGTCTGACCTCTGAGAAACCTCTCCATAGCGTCCAATGTCCAGCTTACCAAACCTGAGGCCTGCACAGTTGTACCTGCAGGGGAACAGTGAAGAGGCAGCGCTGCTGTTACAAAGTCCTCGTGGTCCAGTCCATCTCTCCTCTATTAATGTTCAAACACATTGGAACATGCCTTACGGAAATTCTGTCATTGCACAGCAAAACATTAACTCATTTAGTTTGTAAACGCCAGTGTGTTTTCTTTTTTTTGGTGCCCTAGAAGCGGTGAGCTCCGTGGGGAGGTGGAGAGGAGGACGTCTCTTACTTGAGGGAGAGGTCAGCGAACGTGGAGGCGAAGGACTGGCACTCTGGGGACCAGTTGGCGTAGAACTCCACGACCCAGCTGACGCGCGTGTCCCCCTGCAGCTCGTCCTGATCACATTTCAGCCATCGTTTGACTCACTTCAGACAACCTTCACTTCACCTTGAGACAAAATGGCTCCACTTACGTCGATGGTTTTGTCGCTGAAGTATTTGACGTACTCAGGGCCCATGTATAGAGGTGGTTTACAGGTCATGACAAACGCTGGGAAAGACCAGAGAAAAGACACTCGTAACATAACTACACACAGTAACATGCTTAACGAACGGGAGAATTCACAAGTGTTAATGTCAGCTTTTAACTGAACACGACTCTTTTCAGGGCTATTGGGAGGAGCTAGGGCCCACAGCCGAAAATACCAAGCTCTCTGTAACCCTGACTAAGGGTTTACAGCTAAAGGCGACAACCTAAATGTCCAAGTCAAAACCACTGAAACAATTCGTGGGGGGTCGACAGTCGGTTCCAGTGGGCTTTAAAAAACGCGTGCTGATGCTCAGTCTAACGCACTGTGAGCTGCAGCCCTTCTCACGGTTCTAACCAATGACGTCATGAGAGTCAGCGAAAGATGGCGATGCTGGGGTTTATCTCCGGACGGGGGGGCTACTGACCGAGACACAGCACCAGATACAGTATGCCTAAGCGAATGTCCAGTCGGAAGAAGAGGATGACGTTGGCGACCTTGCTGAACAGGAAGAGATTGCCGACGTGCTGCTCCAGAGTGACTGAGAGGAGGAGACACACAGAGGAGCCGTTAAAAGCCGCGCGGGGGTCCCGCTGGTATAGCGGTGCTGATTACAATGTTTACACAGCAAACCAAACCACTGTTTACTGTAAAACACCACTTTCTTTGGATGCGATAGGATATTGCAAATACAATGTTTACTATGTGTACATTGTGTGTGTGTGTGTGTGTGTGTGTGTGTGTGTGTGTGTGTGTGTGTGTGTGTGTGTGTGTGCTTACTAGCCCTCCTGTTTTTCATCATCACAATGGCACTGAGGAACATGAGAATCTCTACTTCTCTCTGTGAGTCAAAATCAACTTTCAATTAGGGATGGACAATAGATCATTCATTATGGATTATGGTTTTAAGTAGCCTGTTAATTATAGTACTGTGTAGGCTGTAGTAGTAAATAAAGTAATTACCTTACCTTTCAAAGCCTATTTTTATCTAAATGTATTACAATAAGTATAATATCCTTAAAATAGCCATTATCTAAATGTTGAGGTCTGAAACATCAGAACACGCAAGTAGCATACTCACCTTTTTTTTTTATCTGATAATTTCTTCTTGGATAGATAAACTAATGATCTATGTAAATGCAGTATGGAGGTCGTGCCAGAGTAAACACGTGGTCTGTTTGTCATAAAGAACACTTACAGCTGTTAATATAATCCTTATAATAAGTGGGTCTCACCCAGTCAAAGTCGCAGGAGTTTCCGTCCTCTCGGTTGGTCGCCAGGTGTTCGCAGATACCAGGTGTCTTCCGAATAATCAGGAAGGCGACGGTCATGAGGACCGACACCGTATAATACGGCTTTAATATCCATTTGTAAATTTGGGGTAAGTGGTAGAGAAACGCGAAAAGTCCTGTGATCAAAGCCATGCGTGCAGCCTGCAAACTGACGGGGCGGCTGAATGGAGAGACAGCTGCACGACGTCGGCTCTGCGCCTGCGTGAGGTTTCAACTTCTGACTTCAGTCGCTCGTACTTTTTGGTCGCGGCGTCGTTCCGTAGAAGTGGCGCGTACTGCGAATATCAACACTGCGGCCCAGCTAGCGTCCTGTAGCTTAAGAATGGAGGAAAACACAGAGACGGCTAATGACAGCGCGACCAACACGGAGTCCACGGCGGTGAACCAGGCCAGGGTCACCGCGGAACACGCGTCTTCTCAGCCGCAGCGCACTGACAGCAGACTGAAGCTCTTCAACAAGGTCATGGAGAGAAGCCTCAAGAAGTTCATAGACGACGCGAGGTCTGTGCGTCTCAGTGTGTACACTTGTCAGTGATGTTTTACCACGCTTTTATAATGGTCTAACATCGTTCTGTCCATGTTAAGTTTCCAGCGGTTCGCCAAAACATTCCACCCGTTCTACAAGAGGAACCCCCAGGTGATGGAGAACATCCACCAGCAGTTCATTGCGGACCTACAGGGGGCTATCCAGGTGTGCAAGGTGGGGGTGATGTTCATACCAATGCCTGGTATCACCCTGTTTTCTGTAACACAAGGCCTGGGTTTGTTTTCAGGAGGACATCGGCAGGCTGGTCGAGGAGGGAGAGCTGCAATGTAAACTAGACGAGCTGGACAAGATGGAGAGAGCTGCAAAGAAGGACAAAGAACCTGCGTGGTTGGTCCTTCATGTAATCCCTCCTGTCGATGTGTCCTGTTTTAATATGCTTTAATGCTGAAGTAAAACGTTATTTAAAACACTGCAAAGGTTGTGCAGACCCAACATAGTGACAATAGAACAACCAACCCCCCCATGTCCTGACACCGTTGGGATGTCCTGGGTGCTGCCGTCTCAGGAGACCCACCGGAGTTCCAGAGGAGGACCTGAGGAGCTTCGTGATGCCGTACTACCTGAAGCAGGAGGTCTTCCTGCAGCGGGAGCTGAAGAAGATTCAGGCGGAGAACGCGGTCCTGGCCCAGAGGGTGCAGGCCGGTCGGGACGCCATCGCCTCCACAGAGCGACGCATCTCAGCCTCTGTGGAGGAGTGGAAGGTGAGGGGACCTCATGCAGCTCTACATGGGCCCAGCACGTCATGTGACTGGGTCACATAGCAACATGGTACATGTCACTGGGTCACATAGTAACATGGTACTGGGTCACATAGCAACATGGTACTGGGTCACATAGCAACATTGTACATGTTACTGGGTCACATAGCAACATGGTACATGTTACTGGGTCACATAGTAACACGGTACATGTTACTGGGTCACATAGTAACATGGTACTGGGTCACATAGTAACATGGTACATGGTACTGGGTCACATAGTAACATGTTACTGGGTCACATACTATCACTACTTTTAGAGTTCTGAGTGAGTCTTGCTGTGCTCAACATTGACACACAAAGTATTTGTTTTGATTTTAAATTATAAAGTCAGGTGCTAGGTGACATGTATTCAAAGAAATAAATATTAGCGTTCTCAGTGGGCTGGATGTGACCCAGTAATGTTTAGTATTGGCCACATAAGGGCCGAGGATAAAGGTGACTATTATTTATTTCAATTCACGGTAGTTGTCTATTTCTTAAATGATGTCATCAGTGTGCTTACACATTCCTAGTGTATTGTTCCACAAGTGATTGTCATCTGGTCCACATTCTGCTGGACTGAAAGGTTCTCAATAAGTTACCAATGGTTCCAGCTTGGCCTAGTTTATTTTTTGTATTATTCTTTGGTTTCATGAATGAAGTTGGTGAAGTATTGCATAGCACACGTCGTCACAATGTTGTCATTAACATGTTAACATGTTGTCTCTGGTTTGTAGGAATCTGTTAAAGAATCCAGGAAGCTGGCCGCATCCCTCGGTCCAGCAGATGCTTTTGATGTCTGATGGTTTCTTATTTTGTGACTGAGAAATGTAAATTAGTTTATTTGTACAGATGAAGTCGTTTCATATGCCTGATTATCATAAAAATAAATCACATTTGAAAATACACGGATATGATTTTAGTTCCCCAGACTTCTGCGTCTTCAGCTGACGCACCAGGTGGTGTGTTACAAAGAAATGGTGTCTCTGGTTTGTTGTGTGACCCTCGCCTGCTACTGTGTGGAATAGAGCAGGCGATGTCAAAGATACATGGCAGGTGAACCATTTGTCTATCAGGGCTAACTTTAATAAGACACAGTAGAGGTGCACCGCAGAGCGGACAGAATCCAGTCCCAGGACCTCTGAAAGTAGCCGGCATGTCGGTGGAAGATTGTTGCCGTCTTTCTAAGGAACATTTGCGAATAAAAGGCAGTCTTAAGAATACCAAAAACATATTTGATTCAAAGAAGGTAGCAAACGAGAAGAAGACTAAAGACTCTGTACTAGAGATGGGATTTATGGCTCTGTGGAGGGAGCCGGATCTTTGGGATCCCTTCATTTCAAAGAGCCATTCAAAAGACTGGCTCATTTGGCTCATTTTTATATTTATTAACTTTTAAGAAGCCAGCCTGGGGTTAATTCATTTTATCCTGGAAATAATCACAGGGAGGAATGATGGGCTGAGATTCGGATCAGAATAATTTCGAACTCAGATTTCCCACCAATATTTGAGTTTGAATTATTCTGAAATATGTATTATAGCTTCATTTGAGGTGTGGACAAGATTTTAAAGTCTATATGGATTCATTGTAAATATTCCACTGCCATATCCCTCTGAGTTGACAGTGAGATCACTATTTACCCTTTGTATAAAGTGTGTGTATGTGTGTAAAACTACTTTGACTTATGTTATTCATGCAACACCTAAACACTGAAGGAGCGTGCACAACTCATGCAATATTTGCATAATATGCAAATATTGCATGAGTTGTTGCGCTTATTTCATATCAAGTCAAGTCAAGAGTCAAGACAACTTTATTGTCAGTTTCCATGAATGTACAGGACATACACAAAAACCGAAATGCCGTTTCCCTCGATCCCCGTATGCAATGCATATGAAATAAGCGCTCCTCCCCATGCTCTCTCCGTCTCACTCAGAGGAGGAACAAGGAGGAGCTTGTGAGCATCTGTGTGAACCATTACTGTGAACTCAGGGAGAGAGAAAAAAAAAGAACGGCTCCCAACCAAACGCGACTCGGTTCCCATCGTTCATGTTAATGAGCCGGTCAAACGTCACAACTCTACTCTGTACCGAACCCCCAGCACCTGTCCAGCCCCGTGCTGCGTCTCCATCACGGCGTTACACACCTGCCCCCAGCACCTGTCCAGCCCCGTGCTGCGTCTCCATCACGGCGTTACACACCTGCCCTCTGGCCAGACAGGAGCTGAGGCTGCTGGCCGCCCCTTAAGGTGCTGGCAGCCTTGGTGCGGGTGGTCTTCACACAGGTGGTCTTCACACAGGTGGGCTTCACACAGGTGGGCTTCACACAGGTGGGCTTCACGCAGGTGGGCTTCACGCAGGTGGGCTTCATGCAGGTGGGCTTCACGCAGGTGGGCTTCACACAGATGGGCTTCACACAGGTGGGCCACGTGGTGTCTCAAGAGAAGGCTGGCTTCCCTCGATGGACGTGCCCATTTTCTTTGATGGGATAATGTTTGCTGAATAAAATATTTAAAGTTCTGCGTTGCAGCTGTCTCTCGTCATCTTTATGACGAGAGACACGTCCATGGAGAATATATACATTTACATTTAGGTACAACATACAAGAGCATGAGGGTATTTGTTTTTTTTGTTGTTTTTTGGGGGGAGGAGGGGGGGTCGGTAGAGGATGGATGTTATGCAGGGTTCAGGTGAACTCTGAAGAAGTGG
The DNA here is from genome assembly GCA_900302315.1 of Phycis blennoides. Classification (NCBI taxonomy): domain Eukaryota; kingdom Metazoa; phylum Chordata; class Actinopteri; order Gadiformes; family Phycidae; genus Phycis; species Phycis blennoides. Next base: position 10,319 of record OMKI01052703.1, read on the forward strand.
GTCTTGAGTCTCTGCCGGAAGATGGGGAGTGACTCTGCAGTCCTGACATTGGCAGGGAGCTCGTTCCACCACTGCGGTGCTAAAACGGAGTTGTGATTTCACTGTCCAACCTTTTCCTCCTTTTAGTGATGGCGGTGCCAGTCGACCAGCTGAGGTAGTTGAGCGGAGTGCTCGAGCAGGGGCGTGGGGTTTCACTAACGTTTGGAGGTAGGTAGGGGCAGTTCCATTAAAGGCTTTGTAGGCCAGTACCATTGGGTTGAATTTGATGTGAGCCACTACAGGGAGAATTTGTGTCAGTTGAACACGAGGCACGCTGCAGCGTTCTGGATCCGCTGCAAAGGTTTAATCACGGTTGCAGGGAGTCCAGCTAAGAGCGAGTTGCAGTAGTCGAGGCGGGAGATGACAAGTGCTTGGGTCAGGAGCTGTGTCGCTTCCCTCGTGAGGAAAGGCCGGATCCTGCGGATGTTGTAGAGAGCAAATCTACAGGAGCGGGTCACTGCAGTGATGTTTGCAGTGCAGGACCGTTGATTGTCAGGTATCACGCCCAGGTTCCTTACGGTCGGTGAGGCAGATACTGTGATGCCCTTGGTGGAGACCAGCAGGTCCCTGTGAGGTCTTTCCCCGGTTTGAAGAGAAGCTCAGACTTTTGCACAGTTGCGCAGGGGTTAATTGTACCGGGGTCTATTTATAAGAAGAAGAAAAAAGCAATTTTCCCAAAACGTTCACGGTTAAAGAATCGATCCGGACAGACTCCATGGGTCACGCTGCTCCTCAGACCTGAGAAGATTCTGGTCTGTGATGAGGCCGTTTAAGGACCAAGCAGGCAGAGAGTTCACATCAGATGCATGTAAAGATACTGAGAAAAATAGGTGCAGCACTCAAAACACCTGTGGATTGCTCTTCAAAGTGACATAGAGTGGCATGGAGCTTTTCTAAAGCAGCTCTTTGTGTCTGTGTGTGTCATCCCTCCCTGAGGTACTTCAGCAGCCCTTGTTGCCTTGTTGCGTGTGATTGACCCCATTCTCCGCCTGCTCTTCCAGCCTGGTGAAGAATGTCCTCCAGGTGCTCTGATGTGGTGAAACGTTACGACCTTTCAAACACATCAAAGGGCGGTCGCTGCAATAACCACACTGCAGCTCCACTTCACAAACACCACAAAACACCAGGATGCTGTACGGTGGGACATTCCTTGCAGAACGTGTTCAAACATATGATCCTGGTGGAACGAGCTCCCGGCCAATGTCAGGACTGCAGAGTCACTCCCCATCTTCCGGAAGAGACTCAAGACCCACTTGTTCAGAGTTCATCTCAACCCTGCATAACCCTACCCTCATGCTCTTATTTGTTGTACGTCTTGGCACTTAATTGCTCTTTGTAAATTAGCACTTTGATCGCTCTTTGTAACTTGGCACTTAGTCAGAGATGTTGTATACTAGCAATGGTTAATCTAGCAATTGAAATGCTTGAAACTTGTTCTGGTGACTTTCTTACTGTATTAGCTGCAATGAAATGTTTTACGTTC
>OMKI01052753.1:0-15462 GCA_900302315.1 Phycis blennoides
GCAGGTGGGGGTATGTAGCACACACACACACACACACACACACACACACACACACACACACACACACACACACACACACACACACACACACACACACACACACACACACACACACACACACACACACACACACACACACACACACACACACACACACACACACCCATGTGCAAAAGGATTGGGCAGAACACATACTTATTGTAAAGATCCAAATGTGTTGCTCGAGAGATGATAACTTGATCTCTCCATGAGATTGTCTCGATTCCACTTGCATGGCAAGTATACACAGTATATCATTGAGATGTGGATGCCAAGTGTTTAGAAATGTTCAATGTTCATTTTAAAATCAAATACAAAACTAATAAAAACTTAAGTCAAATGTTTATACAGACTATACAGTTTATACAGTAAATATACTTTCATCCACACCCGTTTCCATTCATGCCTCCTCCTCCTCTCCGTCTACTTTTTGCCTAACTCCCATTTCCCCTCCACCTTTTTGCCCCTCACCACACACACCCATCGCCCCCCTTCTGCACATGGAGCGACCTCACCCCCTGTCCCCCCCCTGTCCCCCCCCTGTCAGCGGCCCTGTGTGCTGGCAGCCTGATCCGGCTGGCATTTCCGTCGGCACGACTCATCACGCGGTTAGGAGCAAAGGAGGAGGGTTTAGCGCGGGGGGGGGGGGCGGGGGGCGTGGGTCCGGGGGTCCGGGGGTCAGGGGTCACCCTGCGTATGTGAATGACGGTGTGCACTCACACACACATTTGGATGGGTTTTAATTAGCGCGCGCGCTGACCGCTTGTGGGGAGGGGAGAGACACAAAGAGAGAGAGAGAGAGAGAGAGAGAGAGAGAGAGAGAAAGTGACAGACAGAGAGAGTCAGAGGGAGAGAGGAAGAGAGAGAGAGACTGATGAATGGAGAGCGGGGGTAATATATATAGCGAGATAGAGACCAGGAGATTGTGTAATTACATGAGCGACTTAGCCTCTGGATCACGTTGATTAAATAGCCCCCACCCCACCCTCCATCTCCCTGATGTTCCTCCTCCAACCATGAATAATAGATAGGTAAGTACTTTCCCTCTCTCTCTCTCTCTCTCTCTCTCTCTCTCTCTCTCTCTCTCTCTACCTCTCACTCTCTCTCCCCACCCGGGTGTGGAGGGAAGCTTTGACTTTGTCCCCCCTGCGCTCCCCACGGACCACCACGGACCACCCTCCTGCCTCTGTACCCCCAGCAGCAGCAGCACATCGCCGGAGCATGCCTCTCACTCCGTGTCTTAATGTTCCCCGGGCGAGCCGAAAGGTTTATATTTAGCCCGGGATACTTTGAGTGTGTGAGTGGGCGAGTGTGTGTATGTGTGTGTGTGCGGGTGCGTGTGCGTGTGCGTGTGCGTGTGTGTGTGTGTGTGTGTGTGTGTGTCGTTTCCGTGATCATAAACGGTTGTTGCCCTCGCAATTGTAAGATGCTTCTCAAATATGAATGACCAGTATACCATATCAGTCTTTTCTTCCTGTTCCCGGTCAAGGTAATAAGGCCCACATCTCCTCAACACTGTCCACACGTTTCATCCCCTGCATGTCCGACTGATTTAGTCCATCACAGGCTAATTCTGTTCGCCGCCCGCTCTGGAGTATTGTAGAGACAGCCGCCTGCCGCTTCAGTAACAATAAAAATAAGAATAATCTAAATACTTTGAAGAAAGCTGATATGCTCGGAGGTGGAACAACTACAAAAGGTGTCATATTTGGAAACGGGCTTTTGATGGCAGAACAACATTTTCACGGACATAAACTCAGTCACTGTCACGGGAGCTAGCTATCTTATCTCAGTGTGTTTATTCCGATGTTTGCTTCACTTAACATATTTTACATGCAGAGAAAATAGATTTCTGACCTCTGTCGAGGGAAGACACGACCACTTTGACGGAAATGTGGAAAACAATCACACAAAGCGCCCAATTCCAAGGGTGACTTTTTCGTTACATTTCCTAATCTCTGTAGCCATTTCCATATCCGACATTACATGGCATTCTTGTCATCTATCTATCTGCGCACACAACACAAGGTCTTCCAGCTGGAGACAAACAGGCAGAGGAACAGCGTCTGTGACAGCTCCTTTTTAACGTGACGTGATGGAGCCTGACAAGGAAGGCTCCAATAATTCATGCAAAAGAAGGGAGAAAAAAAAGTATTGCACATGATATTGATTAATGAAGTTTGCTGGTGTTTTGTGCGGGCAACAGAGGACTCCTCTAGGTAACTTTTTTAATAATTTCATAATTATGATTTATAGGATACTCATTTACATGCGCACGCATGCATGCACACGCACATACGCACACGCACACACACACACACACACACACACACACACACACACACACACACACACACACATACACACAGTTTAAACTCTCAGCAATATAATTGTTTTAATAGCTTTGGGTTCAGGGAGAGATGAAAGCGTTTTCGAATAAAGTGGTAATGCAACTTGGCTTTATTATTACCATTGATCTCAACTGCTTCTATTCATTCTTTTTTCGTTGACCTTTAGGGAGGTACTGAGTGGGAAACCCCAATGATTTCATTAGCTAAAACCTGTTTTTTATTCATATTTAGCTGGATATATGCTGCATATGTGGTAAGCTGGTATGTTTTAAAGGTGTTGTGTTTAAAACATTCAGAAATGAACTGCAATTATCAAAAGGATGTTAAGAAATAACGTCAAATTATGTTAATTCGGTCCAAATGAAGAAACAATATTTGAACTTGGTGGCAAAGGTGGGACTATAACAATATGTTTAAGAGGTCGCGTTATGGTTTATTATTCGACCTATTTCCAAAATGACCAAATCACTACACTGCATCATGGCTTGTTGGTCTAGGCGTATGATTCTAGCTTAGGGTGCGTGAGGTCCTGGGTTCAAATCCCGGATGAGCCCTATGTAGCAGCCAATTCCCTGTGCTCATAGTTGTGTACTGTGGTTTCGACCCTCTGTTAAAAACATTTACATAACCTTTTCATTATGTCAAAGACGTCTATGTATTGTGTTCCTTAAGTTAGCAGCTAGCCTAGCTAGCCTCGGCCCATTACATCTAGCAGTAGCCTACCACTTTGTGTCTCAACAGCTCACGGTCACTGCAGCATCCAGTCTGCCCTCAGGCCAATGTGAGAGGATGACAGTAGCGCTGTCCAGAGGGCGTATTCAAATCTCCTGTCAATCATGGCAAAGACAACAAATTCTGGAAATAAACGCAAAACAACAACATCTAAAGGGTAAAGGGGCATTTAGCAGACGCTTTTGTCCAAAGCGACTTACAATCAGTACATTTGTGGGGTTCGACATGTGGACAGTTGGAGGAGGATCAAGGGGATCGAACCGCTGACCCTACGGTTAGTGGACGACCCGCTCTGTCCACTCGCTCTACCCTCTGAGCTATTGCCACCCCCATCTAGATTAAAAACAGTTTTCTCAAAAATCTGTTTACACGAATGGAACACTGCTCTTTGTTACGTTGGTTGGCTGGAGGAGTTTGTCTGTGAAGTCCTCCCTCCCACACCAGGAGGTCCACAATGATCCGTGTGGTGACACAGAATGTGAAGTCATGTCAGGTTATAGGATCATAGAATCGCAAGAAAAGCTTTCGCAGCATGACAATGTTTCACATACATTTGCATTGACACCCCGTTGCTTTATATCGATTGACGCCCGAAACATTTCAGCTAAGCATGAATGGACATGAATGAACAACATCGATAGATTCAGTCCTCGGATGAAAGCCTTTCTAGATCACAAGCCATTCTAGATCGAATGTACCATACCCAGGGTTTTTTTTTTTTTGCCGGCTGGCGTCCCACGTATTTCGCACAACTGCCTGTTTAGACAGAGAAAACGTTTCTCCTTGCATCGCGACCTATCAACCGTTTTCAATAGTATACAACCAGTATAAGCACTACAATTGTTACACCCGGGCATCCCTCGCAGTGAAGGATCCCATGGGTCCAGAGTGAACCATGGGACCACCCTGAGGAAGATGACCCCCGACAAGCCTACCGGCCTAAAGGCTAGACCTTCGTGACTCCAGGCCGGGAGGGGAGCGCTCCTGCACCAGGGGAACCAGGGGAAGCCTGCCTTGGGCTCCTCAGTAAAGGCACCCGCTGACACCCTGGGGTCTGAGAGGCTCACTGAACCTGGTGGCGGAGAACCAAACACCTCTGCCTGTAAAGGCCACTGGGATTGTTTATGAATTCAACAATAATACTTTTTTTGCTTAAAAACAACAACAACTACATTGCATACATTGCAATGTATGTCCTGTAGTAACTTTTCATTTACATTTAAATAGGAAAATGCGTGTGATGCCAAATACACTTTTATATAGCACTCTTTGCCCTGATAAGTAAAATGAATTATGCTATTGAGGTCAAAAAGCAATTATTTCTTTTTTTTACTCCGTTACTAATTCAATTTTATTATATCCCTAGAAACTGTCAAAATGCAACTTTGCCTCATTATTAACGAGAGATTTGCTTCCATTACCTTTTGTTGTTAAACTGTTGGGAAATAGTATAGAAACTGAATGGTTTCAGAGTCATGTTCTAATAACATGTATTTGGGTAACTGTATCTGTGCTATTCTGCATGGATTGGGCCTGCACATCTAAGCTCGTTAAAATGTAATTTGTAGTGTAATAATGTTGTAATATTGATCACGTCATTAAACATATCGCAAGGATTTTTTCATTAAGAATTGTTCTCGGATTTCATCCCAATCTAAAACCTATTCACGTAACGGATTCTGGGCCTGTTGTGGCTTTCCATAACCACTTTCCCAGAGGTGTCTCTATCAACAGAATTGAAAATCCTTCGACTGTGTTTAATCCTTAATACAAACATTCAAATATCCTTTTTGGCTTTACTATGCAAACGTGTCATCAACTCTTCACCTCTTCCACCTTCTAAAGCCCTTTGGGGGTCCCAAAGATGTCGCCCCCTGCTCTGTTCATTCTATTATTAGGGTATGTTCTCATAAATGTTCATTGTTTTGATAATGTACACCTGGGTACAATCTAGATTCAAATTGTGTGTAGGTGGGAAGTTCAAGACATTCCTTCATCCACACCTGTTGCCATTCATGCCTCCCCCTCCTTCTACTCTTTGCCTCACCCCCATTTCTCCTCCACCTTTTGCCACACACCCTGTATTTCATAGTACAGGTCCTCTGAGGATACACACACAGATACATTGGTAAAGAGGAAGGGCTGTTTGAGAAAACATGGCCTCAATGAGAGAAGACACATGGAGCATCCTTCATAAAAAGTACCTTATGGAGGTGTGGCCCACTGGTGTAGAATTCTACTGCATATTCACTCGATAACCTGTGTCACCAAGCTTGTTTAAATGTCGGGTTTCATCTCCTGGTGGGCAATTTCCTCATGTGCAAATATCAACAGTTTAACACTTTGATGATTTATTTTCATACCTTTCCCCTGGTGCAACCCCCCCCCCAAACATCTGGCCTGTTTGTTAATTGGGCTTCATCAGAATCCCACACTTGCATCCTAACTGGGTCATTGAGATGTTCAGAACTAAGTGTAGGTTTTTTGTAATTTGTAACATTCATTGGAGTTATAGTTTGAGACGGTCTGTTTGGAGTGCAATGATGTCCTAGACAAAGAACAGCTAACTATAGTGTCCTGCCTGAGGCAAACAAAACAATTAGTATTTAACATTAGCACTAGCCACAATGGTCTTAGCTCATCGGGCCCAGGTTTACCTGACTCTGCAGAAAATAACAATGAAATACTAGTTATTCCAACAATTCAACTCTTATACATTGCTCTCTTCTGATTTTCAATACATTCTGATTTCTCTTGTTTTGGCAGGGTTGGTTCACAGGTATGCGGGACCTTGTTGTTTACATTCAGTGGCTTTCCCTGAAATAAACGCAAGTTACACAATGAAGTCTTTCAAAGCAAGAGTATTATTTTATTCATTCTTTTCCTCCCCATAGTCAGATTCGGCATGTAGTGAAAGAGCTTTAAATAAAGGTTTTTGACAAATCATTTTGTTTTGAGAGAGGACACACCAGGATGTCTCGGTAAACAGCCGAGCTTGTCTCTAGCGGCAGGTGAGCTGACAAATTGACAGGAACAATACCCCAGAGGAACCGCCGCACGCAGGAACCCCGGCCAGCTGACCCTGTGCTCCCCTGGTGTCCTCTTTATCTGACCTTTCTTCCGGTTTTCCTCACATTTCTTTTCTTTCTTTTGGCCATCTGGTCAAAGTCACCTTTATCGGGTTGAGCTGAATCGAGTGCGTTGTTAAAAAAAAAAAAAAAAACAGAAAAAAGTAATAGCAGCAAAACTACACAAAACAAACCCCAGCACCTCTCGTCCTGCGCGGCGACCATCCATTCATTCTCACCTTGATTCCTGGTAATCACTCCAGCTGACGGCCAATCAAAAACACATCACCGACGCCGGCTAAAAATAAATTACGGTCCGCGGCTTCACCCTGAATCTTTTCAAAAGCAATACCCAGCCGGCAACCATGCACCTTCGCTTGACAACAAAACACTGGAGAGAAGAGAAGAGTTGGTTGTTGCAATAGATTTTCCAGATACAAAAATGATTGAAAAAGAGATTTTTCTTTATCACTGGAATGCCATCGGCCATGTGTGTGTGTGTGTGCCTGCATTTGAGTGTTTTTGGTTTCTTTACTTTAACAGATAACAGTGTTTTGGTGGTCAGGGGAGGAATGCGATGGCATTCCAGTCTAGCTGTCAGCTGCTTCAGGTGTTTAGCGGCAGCTTTCAGGACAAAGCCAAAGCTGGTTGCTACACCCTCCGAGCTAGTCGCTGCAACGCCATAAACCCTGAGCTTTGTGATTCAAGTACGAATGTGCGACAGAAGGGGACTTTAGTCGAAAGGCCGACGTGTTGCTTGCTTTTACGCATTTGGTCAGACAGCAAAATAAACGGATGACCAAAATGAAACCATATCACCATATATTCATATATGTTTAAGAGAGGGCTGCACAAAGCAAACAGTGAAATGTTGGCAATTCGACTCTCGCTCGAGTCCTCCATTGTGTGTTTTGACCACCCACTTGCATACATGCACGTGCACACGCACGCACACAGACACACACACACACCCACCCACACACAGAGACCTGACTCGGCAATGAGACAACTGTTTTCACAGTTTTTCCAGGATATGGTGCGCACCTGATATATCAATAAAGGGGTCATGATTGCGGGACAGGGAGATGTTTATCAGATTCTGGTGTTCTGTTGGAGCGGGATGGAGCGGGCCGACAGAAAAGCTGCCGGTGGAACGGATCCGGTCCCCTGGCAGCTGATGGACGAGCCCTGTTGGGGACAGCATTAACCCGACAGGGCTGGTGAGCCAGCCTTTATTACAAATACAAAGCTATTCGCCGGGGCCCTACAGACAAAAGCTGGCATTTACAGGTTCAACGCATTTTACAAGTTATCACTGCAGTGTTCTCATTGCCGCGCATCATGTGATGTGTAATCTTGAATGCAGAAGTTCGACGACGCGGCGGCCGAACTTCCAGGGGGAGGAGGGTGGGACCACACTGCGCACTGGGCTGTAGACGCGGCGGAGCGCTGTGAAGGGGTGGCCCACCGCAGCGTCTCCTGTTCTGCTGCAGATAGATTCGTCTGAAGATGAAAGTCATTTGTGAGTGGTAAGATGGAGGTTTCAGAAGAGAATAAAAACAAAAAAACATATGTCCCCTGGGACTGTACCTTAAAGGGGTAGTTCGGAATTTTGGGCATAGGACCTAATTTCCAAATGATCCTGTTATTTAACATTGGAGACGTTTTCAACACTTTTAATTCAGTTCTAGTCGCAGAGTTCGCTGGTGCTAGGCTAGCGCAAGTCAATGGTTTCGGCTAGCCTGCTAATAAAAAGGAGTCTTACCCACTCCACAGTACACCCGCGGCAAATAAATGATAACGCCAGACTATCGCTGTAAATGTCTGTGTTGATAGAATAATGTTAGAAATAAAAATAACCTTGCATCGCATGAAAGAGAGAGAGCGAGAGAGAGAGAGAGAGAGAGAGAGAGAGAGAGAGAGAGAGAGAGAGAGAGAGAGACCACGATATAGACGCTCCAGATACAGGAATTCCATGACATATTAATCTCAGAAAAAGATGAATTAATAATTACAGGAGAACTAATGCAAACTAATGAGGGGAGGTTGGCATAAACAATGTTAGATCTAACGAGAGACCAACATACAGTATATAAAACAACAACAACCTTGACGAGGCTTAGCGGTGAAAAAACTAGCTGGACCATTGTGGTTAAAACACTGAGATGTTTACGTCTGAGGTATCAGATGAAAATCAATGCGACCTTAAGTCAAGAACTGCTGACCTGTGGCATAATGATGTCGCTAAACCGAGTTGAAGCTGGAGAGATATGGGATACTCATGCTCCGCAATAAAGCCATCTCAAGCAGATAAGCAATGGGGCAACCTGCGGTGTGAAAGTGGGGCAAAACGAGGGGATCCCAAGTCACACCGACTCACCAATACACCGACTGTGGCCATACTATTTTGGCTATTTTCAGCATCCCTTTCAGTAACGCTCCTAGTTCCGCCTCCTATCTGTTTAAAATATTCAGCAAAAATAAAATGTCCATGAGGCGATCTAGGTGGTCTCTGGAGGGTCTGCCGAGCTTCATATCCGTTTCTTATAAACCTCTGGAGTCTAAAACAACATGTATACAAAATATATTATAGTACTAATAAATAAGCCCTACCCATATATTGTAATTTTTTTTCATGATAAGTATTAAGTATTACATTATATTGAGTATTATCTATTAGGGTCTCTGGTGGTAGGCCATGGGTGTCCACAATGCTCGCCAGCTTGGGAGACGACACAGCAACACTTCCTTTGGCCTTCATTTTACAGAGCACATCCACAAAGCATTTGAGATGTGTGTGTGTGTGTTCTGTGTTCCCTCCATACGGGGAACACTGTGGTGTAGCTTCACTGACCAGGTCATATTCATCACGACATGGGCAGAGATGAGCTCCCAAAAAACAGAGGCAATGATGCACCCAAAGGACCAGATGTCGATGGCCTGTGTGATGGGCAGGCCCAAGATAATCTCTGGTGCCCTGAGGGGTGAAGAGAAATACACCAGTAGTGCCGTCATGTTTCCGCTCCGCTGTACAGCACTGTGCACTATACATGCATCAGAACCCTCTGACATTTGCCATATGCAACTTATGAATAATTTACAGTACAACAACAGAGTCTCCAGGGCTTGGTAGAACTCACCTGTATTGCCTTTAGGTATCTCCGGGTCGACTTCAAAGATGGGGACGGCCGGCCCACAGTAAATCATTTTTACTTTCTGCTTTTGGCCTCGCTGGAGCACAGACATTATGATGTCCCGTTTTAAGTTGTCATGGATTATTCACATCTTCAATGCCTTTCAGGCATTAGAAGATTAGAACTGCAGAAGTGAACTGCAGTTACAAAGGTAGAAATAAAGGTTCTTGTTTCCTCATTCATTATTAATATATACTCATATTTCTCAGTTATTCTCATCATGGCATATAGACCCACAATTATCAGAGCACTCAAATATTGAGTGACCTGTTGAGTAATGACCCTCATTTCCAGAAGGCTCAGACGTCGGTGGTGTCTGACGTTCATGGAATCGAAGCGGCTGATGTCCAGTGTCTTGAAAACAAAACAGGTGTGCACACCACAAAGTGTTATATCAGAGCACAAGTGTTGTACTTGTCCAAGGCACAAATGAGTGAAGAGAAAGATATTCAACTGTTAATGTTAATTTTAAGAACATGGAGAAAAGTAGCAAAAGCATCAGGGCCTATTTAAACATCATCATCAACAGGCTGAAATAACTTCCTCAGTGCCATACGTGTCTTCATCCATTTTCTTTAGGATCTTTATGGCTGCGGTCTGACGGGTGTCCATATTCAGACACATGGCCACTTGGCAGAAAGATCCTTCCCCCCGAAAGGACTCGACCAGGTAGAGAGAGGAGGTGCAAGCCTGCACTTCCTGCTCCTTGACCCCACAAGTCCCTATCAGGATGAAGCATCCAGGGTTGCCAACTTTGGGTACCTGTCTGGAGTGGGATTTTGATGCCATTGGCTTAATCACACTTACTCATGTGCACATACTCAATTCACCATCAGGGTTAAAAAATAAGGTATGCAGTTTAGATGTGCGGCGAGAGCAGGAGCTTATGTCTAAGATTTAACGATATAGCCTGACTACGCCCACGCCCTGAATACTTCCACCCAGGGAAATACTCACATGTTCATACACTTACCCAATATAGGGCACCGAGGTTTGTTTACTAATGAAAGTCAAAGACGTGTTGTTTCCAATATCAAAATCTTGCTTGAACACCTTCTTGGCTCCCGGCTGTGAGCGTGATACATGCATTGAGCTCCAATCAGGGAGTAATTTAAGAGACAGCTCCGTGGGAACGCCATGTGAAACACCTGACTTTCCAATACTCAACTATCTTCTAGAGCCAAAGTCGTTTGCTTTGTTTAACCATTAAGGTTTTACCATAATACTTTCGCCTGTTCATTACATTTACATTTACATTTAGGGCATTTAGCAGACGCTTTTATCCAAAGCAACTTACAAAGAGTACATTTGTCATAAGAAGGTGAAACATTTAATTGCTGCTAATACAGTAAGAAAGTCACCAGAACAAGTTCAAGCATTTCAATTGCTAGGTTAACCAGCAATCTCTGTTGCTCCGTCGCCGTGTTTTGGCCTGAGAATTGCATGGGCAGTGTGAGAGCGTGAGGCTGAAGGCGAAAGTGTGCGTCACGCGGCAGAAGAGAGCCGGCAACCTGACAGTCTGAGATGTTAACTCGGTAACTGCTAGCTTGAATGCATGTAGCGTAAAATGACCTCAGACATTGGTTAAATAAAGCTTCACATTTTAATGAGGTATATGCTCGTTGAATAGCTGAACTCAACTCAACTCAGTTCAGAATTTCAAGAGATTAAACTCTGAATGGAGTAAGCAGAGCATAAACGTTTAAACATTTCAATGGAGTCTCTCGTTGAAAATTGTGGGACGAGATAGGCACCAACGTTTGTAGCAAGCGACACAGAAGTAAGAACGCCTGGTGGCTGAGATGCATGGGCCGCGGACACAACCGCGACACTGAGGCACAGCAGGGTACTTTTTTGGAGCGTGTGATTGTGATTGTGTGCGAGCCAGACGTGGTTTTTTCTGAGGATATGTCAAGTAGGACACTTGGGATCAACCTCTTCCATGTTCCCGCATTGCCGCGTGCGACTCTGTGACCCCGCCCCCACTGGAGGATCACGGCCAAGGACCTCCCACTCCCCGACAAATGTTGCATCCCTCCGGCTAGCTACAAAGCCAGTATTTTTCTGCATAGATGAAGGGCTTCGCCGTGGCGCATGTTGAGTTTTGCCAAGCGATAATGCGGTCGGTTATGCAGGGTTAAGAAACGTGGGCTTTGTCGACTGGTGCTGAATTAATTAACTACCTCGTTTTAAGTCGAGGATTATGGATACGCATCGATTCGATTTATTTTAATGTCCGATGCGAAAAACACCCACGTGGTTGTTCTGCTGTGTCTCATTGCCCCCCGGTACGACTAGGTGTTTACTTTAACCTTATTTAAACCCATTTTTCTTTTTTCCGTAGTTCTATGGAGTTTGTTTGAGGATCGTGTGTAAAAAGAATGAAAGAGCAGCCCGGCCGCGCAATTAGAGAGACGAGCGAAGACGATGCGTTCGGGGGTCTGCAGAGCGGCTTCAGTTGATTGTGACGGACGCGCTCTGCGGAGGGGATTCTCTGGCAGACGTGACGCCGTGTCCCGTGTATCTCAGCCACGATGGGAGCAATAATAATAATAATAATAATAATAATAATAATAATAATGCATTCTATTTAGAGGCGCCTTTCAAAGCACTCAAGGACACCTTACAGACAAGTTAAAAACAAGTAACAAGTAACAAGTAACAGTGGCGTACTCTGTCAGTGTGTGACAGAGTACGCCACTCGGAATAAGTGTGTTTTCAGGCGTGATTTAAAGGTGGAGACAGAGTCAGAAGTGTGAATGTCTGGAGGGAGAGAGTTCCATAGGCGGGGAGCAGATCGGCTAAAAGCTCTTGACCCCACGGTGGATCGGTTGGCAGATGGAGCTGAGGGCTGGATGGCAGAAGGGGATCGGCGAGGCCGTGAATACATGAGGCTGGCAGCACGTGCACCCGAACGATAACCACTTACAAATCAAAGTAGGACACATAGTATAGGCATGATGCATACTGTATGTAGCAAGATGAGTACCACTTCCAGGGGAGCACAACCATGTTCCCCGGACCCTGATGGTCCCAGAGTCCTTTGTCCGCCCCCCCCCTCCCCCCACCGGTTCAATATGAATTGAAACACGTTAATCCTCCCGTAAATTACACCTTCGACTCAACAGACAATTAAGCCAGTCAGTTGAGTTGTTTTCAGAATGAAGGGGTTTTGAGGAGGCTCAAGGGGGATCTAATTAGATACAGAACTCAGGTGTAAACTTACGAGGGCTTCCGTCCCCATAATGGATGTTAGAAAAAAGCCTCTCAAAGTAACTGGAAATGAGCATGTGAAGCAAACATCTTTTCAAAATGTTCTAAACGCCTATTTGACATTCACGAATCTAACGGAAAAGTGAGTCATATGTGTAACAAACAATGTAGAGTAACATGTAAACTATTGTGTTACTTTTTGTAAGTGGCTGTGTAGAGTAATGTGTGACACCCTGCTCTGTTCTCTATTTTAACTTCTTGACATAACATCTGCTTGCCAATCCAAACATGTATACCTTGAAGCGCTGTGGGACGACAGCCAAGGAGTGTTGTTTGACTGACCTTGCTTTTTAGTTTCTGCTGCTCTTGGGGATTCCTGTTTGGAAAACACACAGGTACATTGTGATCACTTCTTGCGATGTCACGTGACAGACCAATCTTTTGTTTCATTGTGTGTGGTGGTTGGCTCTGTGTTTTATTTTAATCTTAAGATAAAAGATAATGCCACCGCACAAGAAGTGATGTTGTCAAGGTAGAATATATTGTTTTCCTTGTATTGTTGGGTAATCTAACATGGATTCTTTGTCAATCAATGTTGGGCTATTTATATTCACAAATACTTGGATGCAAGACTTTGCATACAAACAGTGTGACGGCATTATCCTCATCCACTATCCACTAGTCAGGGAGTCCACATGATAGGGATGCACTCGTCAAAGTCTCTAACGCTGCAGAATGTCATGAGGTTTTTGCACAGGGGGCCTGGATACTTTGCATTGTTGTTGTTAGACCAGGGGTCATTCGATAGATTTCTCTGGGGGGGGGGCAAAATTCTCAAAATAATGGTGATCTCACAACACCCACCCTTACACATTCACTGTCACACATTCATTGATGTACAAAGAGACACACACACTTTGTCTCACTCGCTCACACACACACATACACAAACACACACACACACGCACACACACACACACACACACACTCACCCCGGCCTCACCTCAGAAGCACTCTATGATGATCTACAGCATTATGTGTATAAATCAGTGGCAGTGATGTAATTTCAACAGTTACATTTCATCAAATCTCGGGGCAACATCCCTTTTAAAGGAATCCTAACGAAGAAATCATTATATGTGAGGTCTGTAATGATAATAAACTGACAGCGTTTTAATGAATCAATATTAGCCGAGGCATTGCTTAAGATCACCTACATCCTAAAAACCATGTGCATGTTATACTATATTCTCGACACCTACATGGCTCTGGTGGCGCACGGGTTATTTCAAGCTCTGTTTCTGATTTGCTCAAACTGGTGCTGGGTGATGTCTCTGGCGGGGCTTGAGTTGGTGTTGGAAGTGACATCCCTTGACACTGACGTGAAGCAGTGGGAGCGCCGCCGCGCGTCGCCTGTGAGTTCACCTCCTTCACCTGCCGGCCGCACGGCGCCTGAAACGAGGCGCTCCGAGCGTGCGTGTGAGAGCGGTGAGCGAGAGAGAGAGAGAGAGAGAGAGAGAGAGAGAGAGAGAGAGAGAGAGAGAGAGAGAGAGAGAGGAAGGGACACACGAGGGAGGGATATGCATTTCCCTCAGGTGTTTTGGATGATGCTCGGTCAAGTGGATGATGCTCGATGTCTTTCCCCACTGTACTGCTGGTCACTTGTGAATTTCTCCTAAGGGGGATTAATAAAGGACTATCTTATCTTATCTTATCTTGATTAGTTGCTCCAGAGGGAGTATCAACAGACGTACAGGGCTGAAGTGAAGCTAGACCTTTTTTGGGAGGGCTCAAGCCCACCCAAAACCTGCCTTAGCCCACCCTATCGTTTGGTCCTCAAATCTAATATTCTACCGTCTAGACTATTAGAACATATACAATGTGTTGGATTGATAGATAAATAGATAGATTTACCCCCCAGCAGAATACATTTAGGATCTCCACCAGGTCACCCTTAAATGCAGCAGAATGCAGGAAATTCCTGGGGGCAGAGCCCCCCCAAAAGTCAGAACCTAGAATCGCCCCTGCTGAACATGAAGTTTGGATGTTCTGTTGTGGCAGTGGGATGGAGCAGAGCTGACCGGGTTTAGCCGATAATCGCCCACTCCGTAACACTTCCTAGTCTAGCCTGTGATTCATGTGAGTTGTGTGTTTTTTCTGTCTTGAGGAATGCAGGCGGAGACCCTACGCGAAATGCTAACAGACAAATCTCGATAATATCCGCTGTTAGCACATTTAAATGTTAAGGTCAGGCTTCCAGCATGCGGGTGGGTGTGTTGCAGTGTCGGTGTGTGGTCATGTGATGGATTGTTTCAGGGCTGCGGTGGTTGTACAGCCATACATAGCAGTTTCAGCAACTTCTCGCGTGTGTTTGTTGGAATTTGTACAAATGAATAACGTCACCTGAATATGTATTTATTTTATTTTTTTTTTTTTACCATCTGAGGAAAATGGGCTTAATGGTTTACGGCCACGTTCGTTGAGACCGAAAGGGAAAAATGTCATTGATGGATCAGGAGTGGTAATGAGATGGTGGGGACAGACGGCGCCATCCCCACCATATCCTGAGGAACGCACGGAAAGATTATGTGGGATAACAGGGAGCCGGCACTCATTCTCCCACAACTTTTAATTTGATCTGTGTGCGTGATTGCGTGTGTGTGTTATATTCTCCAGGTGAATGATTGTCTGTGTGCATGTGTGTGTGTGTGTGTGTGTGTGTGTGTGTGTGTGTGTGTGTGTGTGTGTGTGTGTGTGTGTGTGTGTGTGTGTGTGTGTGTGTGTGTGTGTGTGTGTGTGTGTGTGAGATCCTTTTTTTTTACAATCCCAGGCAGCTGCCTCAACACTCACACTGGCTGCACACAG
>OMKI01052780.1:0-10159 GCA_900302315.1 Phycis blennoides
ATAAGAGGGTACAACATTTCATTGCAGCTAATACAGTAAGAAAGTCACCAGAACAAGTTTCAAGCATTTCAATTGCTAGATTAACCATTGCCAGTATACAACATCTCTGACTAAGTGCCAAGTTACCAAGTGCGACACAAGCACATAAGAAATCAATGCACCTGTGTCGAGGTGAACACAGGTCATTACATTATATTGCCACTAGGGGCCTATCAAGTCTCTAGAAACATAAGTTAACTTCAAGTCACAATGTTGTTGTGAATGAATGTGATGATCGAATGAATGTGTTGTTACGTTGAGAGAAAACAAAAAGAGATGTACGGCGATGAACGTGTGAGTTGGATTCACTTGGCGTACACAGAACCCATCCCACTCCCAGTTTGCAGTATTTAAAAATCCTCAGCCAAGCCAGATATTCTCTTTTCCCACCTTAAAGGTTCTGTGTCCTTCCTGTGTCCCTCCCCCCATCTTCCCAGCAGCTGAACTAAAATGGCCCTGACTTGCCCCTTCACACAGCTTCCATAAAGGAGTAATAGAGATGGGGAGTGTGATCTGTAACGGGGTCCTGAGAGAGAGAGAGAGAGAGAGAGAGAGAGAGAGAGAACAGGCGTTCCCCTGGGGCTCCCTGAGCCTGACCTCCGCCCCCCGTGTCCCACAGCCCCATTCAGACCACACACAACAGCCGTGGTCGTCTTACACCGCCGGCCCGCGCACAGAGCCCCCCTGTGCTGGCCGCCCGTCAATTGAATGAACACCGGAGCCAGCCGCTGCGTGGCGTCCAACACACAAACACACATGCACACATGTACGCACACACACGTACCCACACACACACACACACACACACACACACACACACACACACACACACACACACTCGCACGCGTGCATGCACGCACACACAGAGAGCTCAGGGATAAGGCATACTATATGCCCCCTGAACAGTTCACTTACTCAACAGGTGCAGCGGAGCACACAGACGAGCAAAGATGCCTTACATGGACAGAGGTGTATTTCCTTACTTTTGACTTACTTATGGAAAGAAGATCTGAGATAGCAGTCACATTAATGAGTGAATGGAAAACTAGAAACTTAGGAAATCAGGGTGATCACAACAAAAAAAAAACAAGATACTTTTGCCTCAGCGACGCTGACACCAGGTTAGTCCCTCTGAACAACCGCTCCTGTTTCCTCACCGCCGGGACATCCGGGCGGCTCCTTGGGACCCTTATCGAAGGACGCGCCACACAGAGGATCAGCCTCTCGTCCACACGAGGAGATGAACATCCACTCAAAGGCTTTGCATGTTGCTTGCCAACGCGTCCCTGTCATGCAAAGCCAGGGGGCGCAGAGAGAGCGACAGACAGAAGTCTTATGGGACATTGATTCTGGGCACAGCAGTTCCAGTTGCTCTTGGTAACTTGGCACTTAGTCAGAGATGTTGTATACTAGCAATGGTTGATCTAGCAATTGAAATGCTTGAAACTTGTTCTGGTGACTTTCTTACTGTATTAGCTGCAATGAAATGTTTTACCTTCTTATGACAAATGTACTCTTTGTAAGTCGCTTTGGATAAAAGCATCTGCTAAATGCCCTAAATGTAAATGTAAGTCAGCAGCAGTCAAACGGAAGACAAACACATGGAGGTGATTGCTACACGCGCCGGGAGATGATCCAATCAGGGGCGCACAGGCAATGCGTGGTAGAGGGCGCTGGTGGGCTTTGATGGAAGGGACTTGATTGCCATGTAAACAGAAACGATGTGAATTGTCTACACTGGCGAGACAGGTGGGGACTTGGTCGTTGTGGAAGACGTATTTCTTTGTTTACAGCCCCTGTCGGAAATCAACTTTGCGAGATGGGATGTTAGTAGAGATTAGACAACAAACAAAGTTCAAGGACAACACAACAACCAACACGTCTCTCTCTCTCTCTCTCTCTCTCTCTCTCTCTCTCTCTCTCTGTTTATCAGTTCACAAGGAGAACATCAGTCAACCAGATCATAATCTCTTCTTCTAGAACAACATTAATTAAATGTTTGCTTGAGAAAAAATTATTACATGAATTATATGATACTATTTTCTGATCAATGATGTATCTCCCCACTTGGTAGCAGACAGCCCATCCAGACTGACCCAAAGGTTATGTTATGTGTATTTAGAGCTCGTGTTACAACTTGGGCAAACATGAAAGTATTTTGAAAAATTGTTCTGAATCACAAAGACAAAGCACCTGTGTGGACACACCCGGGCTCCGCTCTAATGGCTTCCTGTCACGGACCACGTCCACTTTCAGAACATTCCCCCCCAACAGGGCCACAGCCAGGTTGGGCCCCTGGTGCAGCGCTGGATTCTGTGTGTTATCAGATCTGCCACACCCCTGGAGCTGCTCCTGACTGTAGGGGAATGGTGCACACACAGGAGTGGGAACAGCTAATGGCGGAGATTCCTACACGGGAGATGTTTATGGTGGGGGTGGGGGGCACACACAACATAGCATAATCTAGGAGCGTCATCCATTTAATGTGGCGCGACATTTCAAGAAGGGTTTGTTTGTTAAAGGTGTAAAAGAGTTTAAAAGGTGTAAAAGACTCCTTTCGCCAAAACAAAAAAATAAGGCAGAAGGAATGTGTGTGTGGGTGGGTGCGTGCGTGTGTGTGCGCGTGTGTGTGTGTGTGTGTGAGTGCACGTGTGTGTGTGTGTGTGTGTGTGTGCGTGCTTGTGTGTGTGTGTGTGTTTGATAACCAGCACTATTGCTAAAAAACATTCTTTATATCAACTTAAAAAGACAAGCATTCATACCATCACAGATGCATGACCTCCTGGACATGACCTCCTGGGACGTCACACAGGCTAAACACTGGTAACACTCAGAAGGCATTTGTAAGTGTATACTTGTATGCACACATTTGTGGCATGTGCCCCTATTGTCCTGTCACCACAGTAAATGGCAGCACAATGCCCCCACGACCATCCCCATGGACACGGCGTTGGCGTACGCAGCGCCGCAGAGCTCTTGGAAACCTAAGCTGTTGAACATAAACATGACAAGACTCGCATGTGTTTTCCTTGGACCTGAACCAAACTCAATGTTGCCATCATGCCATCACGTCGGCCTGAGTACACAGTATATCAATATTTGAATACTTTCCAGGGTCCCCTCGCAAGCTGGAGCCCAGGGTTGGTGTCATGCAGTGTGTGTCCGTGAGCGCGGGAGAGAGGTTGTCTTTTCGTTCCCTGGTGTTGCAGACCTTGGAGTGGTTATTGTTTACATTGTGTTGCTACGCGTTCCGGCGTATTCCTTTGTCATTTGAGACTCTTGAGCAAACCCTGGTCCATAGCATGAAGACGGAGCAACTGTGAGTCTGTGAGAAGCACGACATATTAGCCTCGTCAGCGGAAAGCTGGTTTACATGGTCACTGATAACATTCGACCTCGTCGTCAACTGAAAACAAAAGACAACACGATGGGGAGCCTGAGAACATCCACATACCCCCTGACAACAAATACTGAATGTACTTTTAAGTTACTGTCATATCATATCTATAGTATCCAGTTTAAATATCTGATATCTTTTTTATTGTTCTAATTTATTTATTATGTTTTACGGGTAGATAACATGGAGGAGATGATAGCAGAGGGAAAAAGGAATGATATTGAATGAAACAAGCACTGTTTCTATATTCCCTTGAAGACATTTGATGTTAATTCATTACTGCTTCAGTGTTAAAACCTTGCACATTGTTTTGTTGGCACACGGACAAAGACAAAATAAGAGGCAATTAGTGGGAATGTCGCAGATTCAGCTTTGTGTTACAACACATGGCGTTTCGAGCGTACATGTTTCTCACAGAGCAGATTTGTGTTAAACATGTACGCCTGAAACGTCAGCCTCACCCACGCTCAGGCCTCGTGGCCCACAGCGCTTCTGTCAGATAAGCACCATTTAGATTCTAAACGTCTTTTAGATTCAGGGTTTTGTTTTTATTATAAACAGTTACCCACCAGCACTCACTATTTGACCCTTTTTCAGCCTCTTTTGAAGTGCTGTGAGCAAGGTTTCTCTGGGTTGGAGTTTGACAGCCTGGATATTTTTATTCCACCTTTGGCTACAATTGGCATGATCAAATCCTGCTTCAGAATGTTTTAAGGAGCAGGTCTCTAAAATGGTTAAAAGTGATGATATCTTCATAAATACTGGTAGATAGACTCCAAACCACGTTACATTCAAACAAATGATTTGAAACAGACTGTTAAGTGCCTTTATTTTCTGAATATAGCAGTAATACATTAGGATATAAAAAAAATGTTGACATAACCTATAGACTCATTAACTCATTAAAGACAAACAGAAAACATTTTAGTCTACAGAAGAAAAGAGGAAAAATATAAATAATCACTTTTGGTAATTGACGTTGTAACCAGCCACGCTTTACCATTTTATATAAATATGTAATACCGTGTAAATAAAGTTGTATTCAATTTGATCAACTACAAGAAGCCCTTCATCTAATGTGTAAAGCTTTCTCCAGAAAACCACGACAGAAACCCCACTATTGATTTGAATCGCCCCAGATCTTTCTCCACAGTTCAACTGTAGGCTAGGAAGGACACACGTTTGGTAGTCCAGTCAAAGGCTCACCTTTTCATTCAGACCACTGTAAACGCTTTCCTTCGTTCATTGTATGTTTGACATGAAGCGCTTAAATTGCGCTCGGGAGTTGTGTGTTAATAAAACAAAGCGGCTCAGACAGGAGCCAAGCCTTTCTGTTAAATGCTTTGGTGCAACAATATTTGTTCATGGCGAGCGCACCATGCCGAGATACCAGCAGTTTACAACACTGGAGATAAGGCAAAGGCTAAGCAAACATTGAAAGCCATTTTTGGTTTCTTACCTGCGTTGACCGATGGCTGAATCAGACTTTCCCTGATTGATACTTTTTGGATTTGTAGCATAGTTGGGGCTTTTCTTGTAATACTCATCTCTTTGTTCGAGGGTTGGCTACAGAGTGAACAGGGAAGGGACATTGATAAGGGGTGGCTGTAAGTGCATGTTCTAATGTTGTAGAGATCAATAACAGGGTTGTAGGATTGTCTCATAGGGGCCTCAATGCTCAGTGATTCAATTAACTGCATCAACTGCAGGCAGAGAAGAAGAATCAACACACAGCATGAAAATAAGAAAATAAAAATCAATGTATGTAAAAAGCTGCATCTTCGGACAAAGGCCGCAGTAGTAATGGACAAGCATGCAAACGTGCCACATGCCTTCCTTGGGTAGCTCCTCTCATGCGTTTGAGTGAGCTAATCATCCGTGAAGGCTCACCCCAATGGAAACGTGAGCGCAAAACAACAAGACAGAACAATAGCAAGAGGACAACATTTCACACAGAATTTCACAGCGAAGGGGCGTGAAAGTAATACAGAAGGATGTGTCTAATACCAACGGCTGGGGCAGGGATGTGGGGTGTAGGGTGTCAGGGTAAGGGTATCAAGAAGGAGGTCCAGCTGACCTGAGCTGAAGGAGAAGTGGTGGTGGTGGTGGGGGTGAGGGAGGGGGGCGGGGGGGGTTTAGACTCCTGCTATGGCCTCCTCATCCCTGGTCGTCTCGGTGCGTCTCCGTCTGCGTTTAGCTCATGAGCGCCATGGTGCTCTCGGCCTGCCCGCCAAACACCCCGGAGAAGAACTGCAGCGCCAGGCGCACGTGGATGGGCACGAAGACGTAGGAGGTGTAGCCCACCATGGCCACCACGGAGAACAGGATGGAGTTGAAGATGGACTTCTCCCAGGGCTCCAGGACATAGATGCCCGTGACCAGCAGGTACTGGTAGTACAGCCAGGCCAGGTAGTCCGTCAGGGTCTTGAAGGCCATCCTGCAGGCTGGGAGGAGGAGGGGGTAAAAACAGAGTAGAAACAGTGCAGAGGGAGAGTGATAGAGAGAGAGAGAGAGAGAGAGAGAGAGAGAGAGAGAGAGAGAGAGAGAGAGAGAGAGAAACAAGAGTTGGTACAAAGAGATATGTGGTGGATGGGAGGGTGACAGATGATGCCTCACTCGCGTGGAGCAGCAGGAGGTGTGACATAAGATGGAGGACCGAAACCCAGAAGGGAGCTACTAAGACAATCTGGAACCTCTTCTTGCTCAAAGTGATTACAACATTATATTTTCTGAAAACAAATCGCCAAAGTGTTACCTAGCGCAAATACGTGGCATTTTTAGAATAAAAAACACTTCGCACTTTGGAAGGAGAGTTTCAGTAAATATTTGAAAATCTATTTAACAAAGAACTCCTTTCTAGTTTATCTATAAGCAAACAGGCCAAAAGGGAGGATGGCTGGCATCATCTGCTAAAATCTAACGTGGACAACGTTGATGATATGAATTATACCAATCTGTTGTCGTTCTGTAGTTCTCCAGAACTCCCAGATGTCAGTCCACCTCTGTTAAACCAAACCAACCAACAGCTAACACGCAATCCTGAAATGGACAAAATAAGAACCCATGAGTTTGAACGCAAATTAGCTGGTACTCAAATTACTCAATTCCTTTTCTTCTCGTGTTACTGGAACCTTTTTCTCATCACGATGCGGGCTCTTTTGTGAATGGCTCGCTATAAGCACTATGACACATGGCATAATCATGGCATAAATGTAATTAAATACATTTCAATGACAAATAGATTATACATTATTCTGAAATTATCATTAGAATATATATCATATAAATAAATGTACAAATAGTTATATTTTATTACAAAATTGCACATTGATTGCACTCAATGTGCATTCAACTTGAAGTCGTGTGCGTGTGTGAGCGAGTTGAAGACGATTCTCCAACCCCAACAAAAAGACACAGCACACACAGCACACACAGACACACACACAGTACACGCAGCACACACTACATGCATCTGCACAACAAAGGCTTCCTCTACAGCAGAAACACAGAAGCACTGCCCGAATGAAGGGGGCGGGGCCGGCAGGTGTACCACAGGTGCAGGTGGACATCTAACGTAGGCTATGGCTATTCGGGAATTTACTTTGAGAGCAAATCAAAAGTGCAGTCTCATTGCCCTAAACCTTAACTTTATTAGAAACCATTGCGTTCATAGAATAGGATAGGCCTATCGCTTTTTAATTGCGCTTGCAATTAATGATATTCAATTGAAATTTGGTTGGTAATAACTTTTAAGTAGGCCTACTTATTCCACGCATTACATTTGATTCGGTATATATATATATATATATATATATTTAATGAAAGTTACATGGAGCCATTCACCGATAACTAACGCGTATCCTGCCTTTGTAAATGCGTAAACACGTGTGTGCGTGTGTGCGTGTGTGTGTGTGTGTGTGTGTGTGTGTGTGTGTGTGTCTGTGCGTGTGTGTGTGTAAGTAGCCTACTGTGTTCGCTCACCTTCTCTCTTGGGATCAGTCGAACAGTAATAAGAGTTGGGTGCCAGAAACACCAGCCCACGACCCACTGCGCCGTTGCTTTTCTGTCAACGAAAATGTGACCGTACCAGTTTGTGTTGGTATATGTAGTGGGAGGCCTGGCCGTGGGTCAGCCGCCAGCAGCGTGACACCACACCCACCCACCCACCCACTCCTCGCCTGTACGCTCGCCCGCTGCCACACGTTGAAACGAGAAGCTTGCAGAAATGTGATTGACGTAGCCGAATACAAGTCGACGTCAAGAGGCATGATTTCTCGCAGTACAGGTTAAATTGCAACACGATGCATGTTCGACACGTTTCCTTTCTACGTCGCCGGCGCGTCGGTGGTCTCTGCGCCACCGAACCGAGCCGAGCGCGCCGCGCAGCGCAGCCCGTGACGCGGTTGTTTCAGGCAACAGTCTGGCCCATTTGAAAGGTCGACACGGAAACAAATATTGAATGAATAGCCTTGATGTGCTGCATTCTGGTTTATCTGGTTATCTGGAAGTATTAATCACCAAGACAATAGTGTCCCTTATTCCCATCGAGACCCAATCGCGGTGCTGATGGAGATTGGAGCCGTATGGAGCAGTGCTGCTGAAAGCTGAGCGACTATGACTTGACGCTGGGACAGAACCGTGGATGTGTGGTCGGGACCGGAACCCGTCCACGTAAACAGCACAAGCAACCCTGTCGTCCAAATAAACGTAAGCTTGTTTTGAACCTCTACATTTGACTCAAAACCAAAAGCAACCTGCGACCATCCGGTGTTCCTTGACCTGGTTAGAGCCGAATCGAACACTGCATTGTTTACATGTAAACAGACAGTGGCGTTACCGCACGCACGTGCACACACACACACACACACACACACACACACACACACACACACACACACACACACACACACACACACACACACACACACACACGGATGTTGATGGAATAGTAATGCGTGCGTGTGTGCGCCTGCTTTGGATGAAGACGCCGTATGTCTTCTCTAATTTCTATCCCAATAATCAGTGTCGAGATGGATGTTACTTAATCTACATGTATCACCCTTATCTATCGAGAGGATAAAGGCTGTATAGTCTTATGTATACTGCAGTGTTCAATGTTTGGATACAGTATTGTTTATGGACAGAACAATATGGACAGGACGAGAGATCTCCAGCCTGGCTTTGGTGACGTTCTCGACGCGTGCTGAGATAACTCGGGACAGTTAGTTACTGTGACATACACACGACCACAAAACACACAAGGCATATTACGCACACGGCTAACCACGCGGATATCTGGACACCATGAACTCAAAACAGGTTTCAACCCTACCGATGTGTTTGTGACGCAGTCGCCCCACTGAAGAGCATCATAACGCAGATAGGTGGAGAACACGCACTGGTGTTCCATGGTGAGCGCAGTTCCCTGGATTATGCTCAATACATTGCAAACCTGCTCTTACACTCACCTTTTTTGAAGGTTAATGTACAAATTTTGTTTAGGTAAATGTCAGTGTGCACTCTATATTTACGTTGGCGGCATATTTTGTCCACTGGATGCTGGATGAACTCTGGCATAGTAACGGTGCGGACTAAGTGCAAGTAAGCAATGGTGACACCAAGAGGTCGTTTTGGCTCTCTACAGTTGGCTTGCGATACTGTATTGGCAATTGTTGGACTTGCAGAACAAAAAAACCCCAAATCAAACAAATCTTTAACTTCTTTAACTTAAACTAAACTATACTTTGCTAACTCACTTTGCAAAAACGCCTAAATATTTTAATGTGACCACCACCAATTGTATGCTCAAAAAACTGCTCAGAATTTCTAGATTGTATGAAAAAAGAGCGAGATTCTGATAAGGCAAACCATGTTTTGCATAATATTTAACATTCAAATATTTAGTAGAACGTTGCCAACACCTGTTCACCCCTTGTTCAGGGCGACATATGTTGTGCAGAAGGTGTATGAATATCAAGACAAACAAACGAAAAGCAGTGTTTACACTGCAGCACTCCACTAAACTGCTCAATGCTCAGAGATCAGTGTTATTGCCCAATGGGGCCATGAGAGGTATTAACAGGTATTAACATAAGGGGTATGGTCCCTGGTATACCTCCAAAGGGTACCAGAGACTTTACCAGGAATAGTTAATTAGTTCCCAGGCCTCATGGTGAGGTATATCACCATCCCATTGGCCTTCACAAACTCACAATGTAAATATGTAGTAGAGCAGATGTTTATTTTGATATATAGTGCAGGTAAATTGAGACCAATTCAAATGTATTTCCACACATTGGGCCCACTAGAGGGGCCCCCCGAGCCGTGGGCCGGTAACCTGCAGACGTGACATCCAGGTGCCACAAAGCTAGAGAGCAGATGCAGCACTGAAAATGTGCCCTCTGAACGTCTGTGAAAAGACCTGCCAGTGACAGGTGCCCCCCCCCCCCACCATCTCCATCATTTCATCTTCGGGGGAAGAGGCCCTGGGCAAGGCAAGAAGAGGCACACAGGACCGGCCTGGTCCGGTGTGCTCAGGGGGCTACCGGGCGCCGGCCCGCCGCGGGCTACTCCGTCATCATGTCGGCGCCATCGCCTCCTGTGGCGTCCGAGAGGCTGAGGTCCTCCAGCATCTCCATCAGAGAGATGCACGGCGCGCCGTCGTCGTCTGTGTCGCTCTCCACAGGGGGTCTGGACGCGTCTGGGGGGGGGGGGGGGGCGCCA
>OMKI01052820.1:0-11254 GCA_900302315.1 Phycis blennoides
CTGGTTCACTGCCTGCTCTGCTGCAGACAGGAAAGCACTACAGAGGGTCACCAGGTCAGCAGAAAAGATCATCGGCTGTCCTCTTCCCACCCTGGAGAACATGAACAGCTCCCGAGGCATCAGCAGAGCCATTAAAATAATAAAGGACTCCTCACACCCCGGACATCATCTGTTCAATTTGTTGCCATCAGGGAAGAGACTCAGGTCACTCGGTAGTAGAACTAACAGACTGAAGAATAGTTTCTATCCCTGGGTCACGAGGTTACTGAACTCAGCACCTCATCTTCCTATCTAATTTAATTTAATTTAACTTGCATCTTTTCATATTTCATTCATATTTATTTATCTACAGCCCAATCTACCTCATACATAACTTCATATTTATTCTCACACCCTCATTTGCACTACCACTTTTCAGTATTTGAATCTGCACTGTTTTTAAGTTTTAAGTATGTGTGCTATCTTTGCTATTTTTGTGGCCTTTTTCTTTCTTCTTTCTCCCTTTCTTCTTTTAAATGCAGCTACTGTAATCTCGTCATGTCCTCGATGTGATGACAATAAAAGCTTGAATCTTGAATCTTGAATCTTGAATAACTGACTAGGGGCTAGAGGCTGACCTTACACATTAGGGGCTATAGGGCTAACTGACTAGCCGCTAGAGGCTGACCTTACACATTAGGGGCTATAGGGCTAACTATTCAACTATGTTAGAGGTTCCAGCGAAACCCAGTGAAAGGATGCACTGCTTCAACTCAAGAAGGTAGACGTCCAGGCTGTCAGCAGTGGTGCACACTGTGTGGAGCCGTCACCCTGTTTCACCAGCAGCACCCTGCAGGGGCACAGCGCCACTGCAGTCACCCAGATCAAGATACTCACCTCGTGTCCCCCCTTCTGCACCCCTCAAATGTTCCCTGTGGTTATGGTCATTGGAGAAATGTCATGGAACAATCCTGACAGCCACGTTGTTCTGCTGTAGAACCACATAGAACCACACTTACAGGGACACTTTGGGTCAAACATGAATGGTTTCAGAGAAAGAGAATCACCAGTGACTTCAGCAGAGAAACTCAATGATGACTTTGGAGTCTAACAGCTCGTGTGAAGGTTCACACATCTCCTGAACATCAACGCTCAAAGGACTGACTGTGTTTCCTTAACGCAAAAACGGTTTTACGTCAGCTGAGTTAGTTATTAGTTAGTTATTAGTTAGTTATACGTTAGTTATTAGTTAGTTATACGTTAGTTATTAGTTAGTTATAAGTTAGATGAAGTAGATGAAAGGAGCTAACATCTAATCAGTGTGGATGTCTTGGTGATGCAGGACTGTGGGTACCACGACACGAGTGAGTCAGGTGACTCTTGAAGGTACCTGCAGAAAGCCAGTGTAGGCTGTGTTACTCACCTTCCACATCCACTGATGACCAACACTCACAGTTTCCTCTTTCCACTGCCTTGGGAGGAGAAAGTGTGAAATGTGGAAGGTTGTTGTTTCATATTCTTGGGGGTTGGTATGATTCAAAGGTTTTATATTTACACATAACCAGTCAGTTCTATCCAGACTATATACCCTTCAGAAGGCTTCAAACAGTGAGATGATGGGTGTCATGCGTGGTGGTTAGGGTTAGAGTTAGTTAGGGTTAGAGTTAGGGTTAGGGTTAGAGTTAGGGTTAGGGTTAGTTAGTTAGAGTGACGTTCAGCAGCTCCTCTCTTTCAGTCCTGTTCACACGTTGGATAATGTTCCTGGATATTACGAGAAAAAGGCATTGAATATCGATATCAACAATCTAATAGCGTAAATATTGTCCAATGTCTGTAGACCAAAACTAATCTGAAAGAAATCTGCTCTGTGTGGGTGATTCCCACAGTGACCATTCACAGCTTAGTTCCCTTTTTTATTTATAGTGATTTATTTAAATATATATATATCAGTTAACTAGTAACTATCAATGAACTAACTTACACAATCTTTATCATCAGTGTCAGGAATACCTGCTGTGGCTGCTTTACATTCATTTTCCTTGCTTTCTACTGGACAATATTCACCTTCATTCACTTGCATTCGTATTCCATCTCAGCACATAACATGCACATGTGCTGCTGTAAATAACTGTAGAATAAGTCATTCTTTAATTATTTTGTTCTACACAGGATGTCATTTGTACATATCATATCATACACTACATTTGATCCTTTTGTAAATTTGTTCTTGTGAATCTTACAAGAATTTCCCCCATGAGGGATCAATAAAGTTCTATCTTATCTTATCTTATCTTATCTTATCTTAGTCTCAGGCCTTACATGAGGAGGCTCCTGCCAACAGGTCTCCATGAGGAGGCTCCTGCCAGCAGGTCTCCATGAGGAGGCTCCTGCCAGCAGGTTCAGAGGTTGTGCACTGGAGGACACGGATGACTCATCAGCCTGATGTGGTTGATCTGGTGGGACCTTGTTCACTGCAGGGGCACTCCACTCCCAGCCAGGGTGGTGGTGTTGACGTCAACCCCAGCTTCCACTCTGTGGTGGGGGGCCGGTCTTTTTGATTCAGCGGTAGTTTTGTACCGACCACTCCTTTCACTTTTCCCTGAAGCCCCGGGCCAGAAATTACAAGTTGCTGTGCATGTGAAACCTGTCCCAACACATCATGTACGTATCTAAATGTTTCCTCTGACTTTAAGTCACACTTTCCATAAACTGTGGTTTACTTCATTATCCCTTCATTAACCCTAACCCTAACCCTCATGACGGACTCTGAGTGATCCTTCATGATATCACATGACCCTTAATGTCACCATCAGTTTCATTTTCCCCGGTTGTTTCAACAGGTTGTATTTCAGCTTCCTTGCACCCCTCCTCCTCCAGACCTCCAGCACTGGGAGGAGGAGGTCATCAAGATAGGAGCAGGGTTAATCAATCACTCAGTGATTGATAGAAACACTGTTGAATCCTAAATTATTCATAAGCAACCACATGCACACCTCTGTTGATGATTATTATTATTATTAGATTATCTTTATTGAACATTACTGGGCATCTGGCTTTGCCTTCACAGTACAAAAAACATCCAACACACAACGCACCCTGTACACAAACAGACAGGACAGGGTGCAACGCAACACAACTTCACATCAAATATATAGACAACATAACCATCGCATACGATAACATCATGTCTTTAATACACAACTCAATAACACACTCTATACCACACACTGACCCACACACACACAATAACATTCACATTGACATTAAGGGCATTTAGCAGACACACTAGCACACACTCCAAAGTGACTTACAAAGAGTACATTTGTCAGAAGAAGGTGAAACTTAATTGCTGTTAATACAGTAAGAAAATCACCAGAACAAGTTTCAAGCATTTCAATTGCTAGGTGAACCACTGCTAGTATAGCTAGTATACAATAACACACAAACACGCACGCTCACTAACACACTCACTATCCAGCACACACACTCACACACACATGCAATTACCAACTCAGTCACTAATACACACACACTATTGCACACACACACACTAACACACACACTCACCAATACGCCCATTCACTCTCTAACCACCCACACACTCACTCACTGATACACCAACACACGCACTGTCACTAACACACCCGGTCACTATCACACACAATCGTTATTCATACACGCACACACAATCTTCCATCAGTAATTAGTTTCTTGTGCATCGATTTCCACAAGGTCTGAACCTGTCCATGGAGGAGGAGGAAGTGAACCTGCTAACTATTGATTTGTTTCCACAGATGACAACATGAGTGTTTCAGAGTCATTGAAGACTGAAGGACTAGTGTTGAAGAAGCACCTACCACCAGAGGAACACAGGATCCCTGTGGGTGGCCTGTGGTGAGGCTCTGAACACCAGTAACAGAGTAGAGAGAAACATTCAGAGAATGATCCTCTTATGAATAAGAACATGCACATATCCTACACGTATGCATCAAAACATCCCACAAACAGCACGGCTCTGATGGTCCATGGGGTTTATGGACGTTCCCTTTTATCTTGTGTTTTCTGCACTTCAATCTTATTCATGAAAGGGTCAAATGAATAGAACCATCTACAGATAGCAAAACACACTCAGCCATTTCAGACAGTGTCTCTACACAGAGACACTGTCTGAAATGACAGAGACACTACTACAGACAATAATGATGATCAAGTTTGATCACTGAGCAAACAATGTGGTCTACTTAGAACGGGCCCCGATGAAAGCCAAATGTTTTGTATCACTGAAGCCCGCAAACAGATCATTAGTTCCATGAA
The DNA here is from genome assembly GCA_900302315.1 of Phycis blennoides. Classification (NCBI taxonomy): domain Eukaryota; kingdom Metazoa; phylum Chordata; class Actinopteri; order Gadiformes; family Phycidae; genus Phycis; species Phycis blennoides. The sequence continues at coordinate 4,294 of OMKI01052820.1, forward strand.
TGAAAATCCCTGTCTTCAGCTCTAGTCTATCTATCCATCTATCTATCTATCTATCTCTACACAGCATCTCACCAGTTCACTAGTGAAGTGTTGGAAATGGAAAGTGAGCTTTAAAGCAGGGGTCTGGTGGAGAGTGTGAGCCTTCAGACAGGAAGACTGTGTGCCCCCCCGGTAGGAGGACAGGGCTCTGCAGGGGAATCCCCTTCTGATCATCACCTTTAATATCTTAGAACACAGAGAATATACTTTGTATGGCTCAGTTCATTTCCCAAGCCTTCTCTTTTAAAATAGTTCAAATGAGATCTACACTATAGGTTCAAAGTTTGAAACATGACTCTCTGTCGGAACATTCTATCTCACATGTGCCAAACGTGAACCCCCCACAGTGGACTATACCATCTACCCTGAACCGTCTTCTGCTGCAGTCTGTCCCTCAACCTGGGCTCCTGTGATTCACCCTCCATTGAGATCGGTGGTGAAAGAAAGTGTTACTATCATGACCTGTTATGATAAGATATGTCAACAGGAAAATCAAGCTATTCAATGATAGGATAGGATTGAGTGTCAGCAAGTGGAGAGGTTCCTTGATAGGTTCATCAATTTAGTCTAATAATAGTTATTATAATTATTACTGAAAACAGGGTACTCTCCAGAGCCTTTGGGCCATTCTGGACTCCTTGGGAGAGGGACCCCTCTCCAGACAGACACAGAGGGTCCTCCTTTAACACACAGGGTTAGGGTTAACACACACACACACACACACACACACACACACACACACACACACACACACACACACACACACACACACACACACACACACACCCATCACACACACCTTAATATTACTTCCGACACCAAGCACATTGTGGTCTGTTGTCAGTACGTTTCCTGTGCTCCCTCGCTGTGTCTCATTACATTTACATTACATTACATTACATTACATTTACATTTAGGGCATTTAGCAGACGCTTTTATCCAAAGCGACTTACAAAGAGTACATTTGTCATAAGAAGGTAAAACATTTAATTGCTGCTAATACAGTAAGAAAGTCACCAGAACAAGTTTCAAGCATTTCAATTGCTAGATTAACCATTGCTAGTATACAACATCTCTGACTAAGTGCTAACTTACAAAGACCGATTAAAGTGCCAGGACGTACAACAAATAAGAGCATGAGGGTAGTTATGCAGGGTTCAGATGAACTCTGAACAAGTACTAACGTAACTAACGTAATGAAAGTGAACAATCGGAGACCCCCTGAATGTCACGCTATAATCCAGCCACCGTAGAACCACTGGCCGCTAAGTAGGTCTGGGGAACCAGAAGGAACCGCTGGCTGCACTGAGGGCTTTGAGACGACGGTTCAGTCACAGGAGGGGTTTCACCTTATCTGTTGAGCACGGTGAAGAAAAACCCACCAGTCATCTATAGGAAAACAATAGTCTGTGTATTAGGTAAATCCAAACCATTCAGCCCACCGTTTCCACCCCACACCTACTGTATATAAACAGCCTGTAGCGTGCATACAAACCATTTCACCACTGAGAACCTACAGCCACTTGCCGAGGACACATCTCACCTTAAGACTGAACCCTCGCCCTCGGAATGGAGAAAGTTTTCAGAATTGCCTTTTGGACATTCGCTCTGTCTGGGATCCTTCAAGCCCACACCGCTGCCATCATCCAATCCGACGTCAACGGCCTGGAAACAGACCTCCTGAACCACGTCAAATGTGTACGTCAGCTGTCTTTTTACTGCTATTCCATTCATAGAGTCTGCTGCCTCTGTATCTCAACTAATGGACTGCATCCTCTTTACCCAAACAGCCCTCAGATGTGAGCCTGTACACTCCGACACTGGAGGTAAGAGCAAAAACTTCTGTTTCTTCTTGAACTCAATTTCTTACTAAAGATGCACTGCACAATATCTGTGTACCTAAAGAGCTGGCTGCCAGGGATAAGGTGACAACTAAAGTCATAAATATACAGTCAAATAGTGTCAACTATGCCAGAGAGCCTACTGTTCTCCGCCTCTCTCGAGTACAGGAAGTGGTGGCAGAACTGCCTTGTTGTCAACTAAAGACTGACTCTCCTTCAGGAGAAATGTCTGACTGCTGCCTTAGACTGCTTCATCAAAGAGCTGGGGACAGCCAGCGCAGAATGTGAAGACGAGGCCCATAAAATTGACATGGCTGTACAAGACCTGCACAGATTCATGGACATGCCAATCAGTGGCAGAGTAAGTGTTCTCGTCTACATATGCAGGACAAAGGATCCACCACAAGCTTGTCTTTTTTATGAGGGACCTAATGAAGTTCTTCTGTTCACTCAGGCACAGTCCCAGTCCAACTCCACAGAGTGTGTGTGTGAGCAATGGCCCAGCTCACCCTGGGAGGACTTCCTGAGCAACATTACATCTCTACTGCAGCTGTACGCCATGGACCACCACCAGGCAGCAGCTGAGCCGGACACTGTCTCCCGGACCCAGTGAGGCTGGATGCTATGACTACAAAAACACTTGATTTGCCAACCGATTTATTTAATTTATTTAAGGCCTTGTACCAACATAAAACTGCTACATTGCACTGAAAATAGGCAGACAGAAGGAAATACATTGTTTGCCTTGTTTTGATGCTCACTTCCTCAACAGTCTTTATGTGCATTTTTTTCATATATTAGTCAAACGGTGAAATAGTTACACTATGTGATGTCTGCATTATTATTGTAAACACAGGTGTCCTTATGCTATTTGTTATTTATATTGAAGTAGTAGACAAGACTGTTATGTATTAGCTATTACCATCAGCGAACAGATGTCCGCCATCTAATGTAAGCTCTTGAAAAGCTCTAAACACACTGTATACATTGTTACGTATTGTTATAATTTATTAAGTTAATATAATGAATTGATAATGTAAGAGAACATAATAAAATGTGATGAAAACATGTGAGGGGCTTATTCTCACCCTACCAAATAATGTACCAGCTTATGGTGAGCATTCAACACAGGGGGGGGGGAGAGAGAGAGAGAGAGAGAGAGAGAGAGAGAGAGAGAGAGAGAGAGAGAGAGCGAGCGAGCGAGCCTGACATCCTCAGGTGTAGATGTTCTATGTGATCAGTGGCGCGGTGTGTGGGTGGGGAAGAAGTGGCAACAACTGTGAAGGGGGTCAGAGTTCCTGTGATAAATACAGGGGACATTTTGTGGTCACCCAAAATCCCACCAAGTCTCCCTCCTGCTGACACCTGGGACTCAGCTGGGTGACTCCTCAGAACCCCATGGTGGTTCTACTACAGAACCCCGGGGGAGGGGGCCCAGGCTGATGTGGCTCTGAGGTGTCTGCGTACCTCTGGACCACATCAAGCACTTCCTGTTTACCTCTCTGGGCGGGGCTGTGAAAACAAGACAGCTCATAAACACTTTCTCTGAAGGCTGCGCCAATATGAGACCAAATACAAGCTCTCTGTGACCCGGCTCTGAATCACAAGCAGGCCGTGGATCTCAGCTTGTCATGTACACATGTACACGACATGTACTTGTGTTCACGCATGTCTCTGGGCAATGCTCTAGATCACGGACTCACACAGCATGTGCGTTGCACAGTGAGCAGCAGGAACACACAGCACATGTTGCTGCCTCCAGGTATCCTGTACTCATCAAGTCATCAAACGCTCTGAAGCCCCCGCTTCCTCGTCCCCCTGCAGCCCACCGCTGTGGTTCAGCGCGCGGCTGCACACAAACACACATCACAGCACCGCAAAGCGAACGGCGCCGATACGTACCGGGTGCAGCACAGTCCGGGCCGGGAGACACGGTTCCTGCTGTGGACCCAGCGATGGCAGGCAGGCTGAGCTCACTGCTGTACAGCCCCCTCCACACGGCAGGAAACCACATCACTTCCTGTGTGTCTTGTTTATTAACACCTGCGAGGCCGGGCCGGCCCAGCTCGGCTCCACTGGGCCAGCAGAGTCAATATGTTGGGTGTGCATTTAGCATGAGAGCAGAGCTGGTCTCCACCACCCACCATCAGCTGTGTGTGATGTGGAGGTGTCTCGTGAATGGAGGTGCACGCTGGCAGCCCCCAGTGAGTGGCCTGAGGGGTCCCCCAAATCACATCCATACATGTGCAAATTGTCTCTCATGTGTTAGCTGCCATAACATTTTTTTTGCCTTGGCTACAACTGTACTTTCCACAGTACTAATAATGACGTAACATTGTATATATAATGTTGATATTTATAATGAAATTACATTTGAATAACAACTTGAACAACCCTCAGATCAGTTCAAGAGGCTCCAGTAAAACCAGCTGTACATCTTTCATATGGAAATAATATCTGAATATGAAACCATTCAAATGATCTTCTAAAGCCCTCACACACATCACACCTCCAGAACCTTCTGAAAGAACCACTTTTATTCCCAAACCCAGCATGCCCCCAGTAACACAAAGAACGTCTCCACAAAAATAAACCCCATGGCAACCACAGCATCTTTAGAACATGGCTCTCATAGGGAACCAAGGGGGGCAGAACCAGCTGTGTGGGGCAGAACCAGCCGTGTGGGGCAGAACCAGACGTGTGGGGCAGAACCAGCTGTGTGGGGCAGAACCAGCTGTGTGGGGCAGAACCAGCCGTGTGGGGCAGAACCAGCTCCAGCAGTGGTCCGGCGTTACATGTGGAAGCTGTCACTGAGGGGGGGCTTGGAGGGCCAGACCCCGTAGCCCTTGGTGGACAGGTGAGTCTTCAGCAGGCTCTTGGCCTCCTGGTAACTCCTGGCCCTCCTCTACAGAAACACAGAGAACACACCCATCAGGAGAATCAGCAGGAACCCTCTGTGCTCCCAGGACTATGTGAAGCCCCCCCCCCCCTCCCCTGCGCTGGGTGGGCTCAGACCTTGGCCTCCCTGTAGGTCCCTGGAGCCAGCGCCGTCCGCTCAGCCTCGCTGACCACCAGCTGGAACCGGCTCAACATGGCCGCCTTACAGAGCCGGCTGGCCATCGCTGGGCTGCTCTTAAAGGGAGAGCTACACACACACACACACACAGTCAGAGAGGGCCCTCACACACACACACACACACACACACACACACACACACACAGTCAGAGAGGGCCCTCACACACACACACACACACACACACACACACACACACACACAAACACACACACACACAGTCAGAGAGGGCCCCTCACTGTCTAACCCCTACCTGCTCCTTAATGACCTGTCTCTGTACTGTCTAACCCCTACCTGCTCCTTAATGACCTGTCTCTGTACTGTCTAACCCCTACCTGCTCCTTAATGACCTGTCTCTGTACTGTCTAACCCCTACCTGCTCCTTAATGACCTGTCTGTACTGGCCAACATGTATCGGAATTGGATAAATGCATTTGTTAAATTGTACTAAACAAGAACCATCTCTCTCTCCGCTTGTATACAAACCTCTCTCTATCTCTCTCTCTGCTAGTATACAAACCTCTCTCTATCTCTCTCTCTGCTAGTATACAAACCTCTCTCTATCTCTGATGTGTGTCTCTCTAGCTGTTACTATGAGGCCCTGCTAGTGTGTGTGAGGGTCCTACTCCTCCGTGGTCCTGCCCTCCAGCCCGTCCACCATCTCCAGGGTGCTGTCCCCCTGGCTCCAGTTGAGGCTGAGGTGCAGCAGGGTGCTGCGGGGCGCGGCGGTGCAGGCTGCGGGCGCCAGGCTGAAGCGAGGCCGCTGCATGCAGTAGTGCAGCGGCAGGCCGGCACTCACGCCCTCCGCCCGCTGGCTGACGGCCAGCGCCAAGGCCCGCGGGCTCCGGCAGCCCCCGTCACCTGGAGCCACAGCGTTACACGGGAGCTCGTTAGCGTGACCGCACGCCAGGTGGTCTGTGGTCATGTGACTGTAGGGCCGTGTTCATGTGTTCATGTGTTTGTTTGTGTTTATTCATGTGCTTGTGTGTTAATGTGTTTGTTTGTGTTCATGTGTTTATGTGTGTGTTCATGTGTTCATGTGTGTATGTGTTTATTCATGTGTTTGTGTGTTCATGTGTTCATGTGTGTATGTGTTTATTCATGTGTCTGTGTGTTCATGGGTTTATGTGTTCATGTGTTTGTTTATGTGTTTGTGTGTGTTCATGTGTTTATGTGTTTGTTTATGTGTGTGTTCTGTGTGTTCATGTGCGTGTTCATGTGTTCATGTGTGTGTTCATGTGCGTGTTCATGTGTTCATGTGTGTGTTCATGTGTTTGTGTGTGTTCATGTGTGTTTTCATGTGTTTATGTGTTCATGGGTTTATGTGTTCATGTGTTTGTTTATGTGTTTGTGTGTGTTCATGTGTTTATGTGTTTGTTTATGTGTGTGTTCATGTGCTCATGTGTTTATGTGTGTGTTCATGTGTTCATGTGTGTATGTGTTTATTCATGTGTTTGTGTGTTCATGTGTTCATGTGTGTATGTGTTTATTCATGTGTCTGTGTGTTCATGTGCGTGTTCATGTGTTCATGTGTGTGTTCATGTGCGTGTTCATGTGTTCATGTGTGTGTTCATGTGTTTGTGTGTATATGTGTTTATGTGTGTATGTGTGTGTTTATGTGTGTTTTATGTGTGTTTTATGTGTTTATGTGTGTGTTCATGTGTTCATGTGTGTTTTCATGTGTTCATGTGTGTTTTCATGTGTTTATGTGTGTTTGTGTTTATGTGTTCATGTGTTCATGTGTGTATGTGTTTATTCATGTGTCTGTGTGTTCATGTGCGTGTTCATGTGTTCATGTGTGTGTTCATGTGCGTGTTCATGTGTTCATGTGTGTGTTCATGTGTTTGTGTGTGTTCATGTGTGTTTTCATGTGTTTATGTGTTCATGTGTTTATGTGTGTGTGTGTGTGTGCGTGTGCGCGTGCGTGTGCCTGTGCCTGTGTGTTTACCTGGACGAGGTTCATCGACGCGAACCACATGAAGTTCTTGTGCTTGGAGAGCTGCCTGA
>OMKI01052829.1:2500-10522 GCA_900302315.1 Phycis blennoides
GCCGGGGTGGGGGTTGTGGCGGGGGGGGGCTGGCTGCCGGCCCGTTGGCTGTCTGGCTCTCATTGGCCGGGAGGTGTCGCGGGAAGCGATCTGATCCCTCCCTACGCGAGCAAACGCAAAACACATCGTCTTCACTTCCCCATTGTGAGTCCGTCTCCAGCCGTCCTGGTGAAGCGGCGTCTTCAGTCTGCAGCTCAGGGTCCTGAGAGCCCCCTGAGAGACGCAGCAGGGAGAGCAGGTCTATGGAGCCCCCCGGGGGGGCCTGTTCTCCTGGGGGTCCGTGAGAGACGTGAGGCGGGTCGGACTCTCAACCCATCGCCTCAACCTTTGTTTGACGTCTGGTGATGTAATGGAAGCCCGTTAATTCAGGCTGCTGCAGGTTCTGAAGCACCAACACCGTCTTACTCCACTCAGACCCACTTGTCCCTGTGACCCTTGACCTCCATTAGGGCAGCCTCCGTGTTCTGGCCGTGCCCTCCTCACCGAGGAGGACTCGGTGAGCAGACTCCTTACTGGGACCCCCCCCCCGCCTCCCACCCACCCAGAGCTATGACCTCCTCCTGCTCCTCCTGCTCATCCTGCTCCTCCTGCTCCTACACCCCCTCCCACCCACCGCTATGACCTCCTGTTCCTCCTCCCCCAGGCCCTCCCAAACATCATTTACACAGATATGTTTAGCCAGCACAGGAAGTGACCCACGCCCTTAACCAAATTAGGGTTCGGGCAGCGAATGAGCCGCAGGGCTGGTCTGCGGGGACCAATCACAGAGGGCCGGCGACTCAGCCACTTCCTCCTCACAGGAAGAAGAAGAGGAGAAGGGATATAAACTTTGAGGAAGGTTTGAAATGACCAAAAGCTCACCTCTCCCTCCGTGAACCTCAGGGTTCCTCTGTGCTGCAGCGATGCTGCTGATAAGGTAATGACGCTGATGCTCTGAGTGCTGCTCACAGACCTTCACTCTGATCCCTATCTCAGCGGCGCCTGTGTAATTTGGCTCTGAAGTTTGCCCTATTAATGGGCTGCTTTTCCTCTTCCTCTCTGGGTTTAATTCCCTCCATCCCGAGCCCCCCCTCCCAGGCTGCTCCCCCCGGTGGGGGGGCCCCGCTGGTTCAAACAGGACCGATAACCGCTGTGTTTTTAGATGCTTTGTGTGCGTGAAGTGCATCTTTTCTGGATGAGCGGCTCAGAGTCCTCTCGTCCTCAGCCCTGCTCCTGGGCCCGTGTCTGCTGCTGAGCTGCAGGGCTGAAGCTCTACCAGCCCGTGGTCTCCAGAACCCCATCCCTGGGATTCCTCGTTGCTCCACAGTTCTTGCAGGTGATCAGCAAGAACTGGTAGTCCACCAGAACCACAACAACACGCACACACACACACACACACACACACGCACGCACGCACACACACACGCACACACACACACACACGCACACACACACACACACACACACACACACACACACACACACACACACACACACACACACACACACACACACGCACATGCACACACCCCTCCCCGAGCCCACACCAAATCAGTTTCAGTATGCATCCAAGGATCTGGACACTGGCCAATTTGAGATGTATGCCCTCTTCTCGTGCTCTTGTCTCTCCCTCTCTCCCTCTGTCTCTCTCTCCCTCTCTCCCTCTCTCCCTCTCTCTCTCTCTCTCCCTCTCTCTGTATGCCTCTCTCTCCCCTCTCCCTACCAATCAGCTCTGCCTCCATGTGCTCTGCTCAGGCGATTAACTTCAACCCTGCGTCTCCTCCATCCTGCCGGCCTCTGCTGCTTATCAGAGCCTCTCCTCTTCAGCCCTCTGGTCCCAGGTATCGGGCCCCAGTAGACGCTGACCTCAACCAAAACCCCCCCCAACGCCACCTTTACTGCCCGGCCCCGCCCGCTCTGCACAGCTCCCCCTGTGCCCCGCCCACCCTGGAGCCCACTCTCTGTGTCCTGGCCTCTTTAAAAGCTCTGCAATGAATCCAGGGCCCCTTTGTAGAGAAGAGCTCTTTCTGGGCCGGTGTCTGAATGGAGATTGGACGGAGAGAGATTGGATTAATTAGACATGTTATCCTGATCAGTGACACAGAGTCTTGATCCCTGAGAGACTCGATCCTGATTAGTGCAAGGCGGGGGCACGCACACACATGTACACACACGCTCACACACGCAAGCGCACACACACACACACACACACACACACAAACACTCACACGCACACACAAGCACACACACACTAACACACACAGACATAACGAAAAGGTAAGGCGAGCAATGAGGGGTTAAAGCTGGTAGTGAAAGGATTAGAAGGAGAATCGTAATTACTTTTCATTCTCCCGTTTCCTTCGTATTGACAGCTTGTTCCCCTCCGTGTGTGAGGCCGGGAGTGAGTGAATCCGGCTCACCCCCCACAGACACTCAGAGGAGGACAGAGAGGCTGAAAAGTGAGTGCAAGCGAAGACAAGGCCTGTTCAGCTCTTCTGTAGGAGTGTTCTCCAGCTCCACGGAGCATTCACAACGTGATCTTTACTACGGGAGTGAGCAGGGTGCTGGTCTGAGTGGACAAGGACACGGGAACACGTGATGCCAGCAGTTCATCTCAGCCTCTGTCACCATGACCACAGTGTGGTCACGGAGGGCCAGGGAAACTGAATCAAAAGATGGACGCCTATTCTGTTCTCCTCTTCCTGTTCTGTTCTCTTCATATTCTCTGTTCTCTGTTGTTCCACTTTACTGCCTGTTGAGGCCGTGCTCTGTGTCCTGTGTGTGTGTGTGTGTGTGTGTGTGTGTGTGTGTGTGTGTGTGTGTGTGTGTGTGTGTGCGTGTGTGTCTGCGTGTGGTGGGTCCTACAGAGTGCGAGGTCAGGAGTTAAGTGGTGTGTGGGTGGGAGAGATGTGGGTCACATCACGGTGGGTGGCTGACAAACACTGTTAAAACAAAATGCCAAATTTAATTCAGAGAATAGTTTGAACTGGTTTGGGCGTTGATTGGTGAAGGGGGTTGATCTCGTCAGGTGTGTTGTTCCAACAGGGGGACGTTTAGGACTTAGAGCAGTAGGACCGCTCTGTGGCAACCCAACGCAGAATGATGCTACTCTGACGAAGAGAGATTTTGTCACATCTTTAATAATGTCGACTGCATTTTTTTAAATAATTGTCGTAAACAATTTTAATCTCTGCTCAAATTCAGAACATCCAAAGCATCAACATATCAACCAATAACCTATGGGGTTACAGGTATAGGTATACAGCTGTTTTTTTTGTTAACAAATAAGGTGGTAAAGGTGTCACAGCGTGTGGTGCCGGGGTTTATGGAGGAGGCGTTTCCAGGGGAAGATCTCCATGTGATCAGTGGGCCTCAGCAGCCCTGATAAGATCACCAGAGCCAGGTGTAGAGTTTCACTGCTAAAAGGCTCACATTCAAACTGCTGAGGACACTCGCCATGGAAACTAGCTTCAGATGTTGACTTAATTTGAGAATCACGCTCTTGACACACTTTGGGACAGATGGAATTCATAATCAGGTTTGACTTTTCATGAAGAGCTTCACTCCATCCTTCTCATGTACTTAATATTTTAGTATTGCATTGCGTGAAGTCAGATCCCCTGGAAAACTCTATGAAAAAAAATATTCTCCACATACTACATCCTATACCATATACCTACCTATAGCTACATCCTATACCATATACCTACCTATAGCTCCATCCACCTGGACTGGGAGAGGTCTTGTTGTTTCGGGGTTGGTCTCAGTGAAGACCCCTGATCACCAGTGATGGAGGGAATAGCAGAGCGGGACAGATAAAGGTGAAGTGCAGGGGTACAGGGGGGGGGGCATACAGGAGGTACAGAGAGGGGGGGGGCATACAGGAGAGAGCAGGCAGAGGAATTACTCACAGTGCTTATCTCAAAGATAGAAGGAGGCTGAGGAGGAACAGGGAGGGAGACTGGGTGCTTTGGGGAGTGTGGGTGTGTGAGCAGCACCCTGTGGCTCCTTATAAGACTTTGGCCCTGGCTGGTGTCCCCCCAGCCCTCCCCGTGTGGACAGGCTCTACATGGAAGTATGGCTGCCTTCATCTCCTCCTCCTCCCCCCTCTGTCCTTGCACCATCAATCCTCCTCTGCGCCTCCTCTCCTTCCTCCTTGTGCATCACTGTCTGTACGTCTGGGTGTGCGCCTCCCTCTAATCTCTGTCTGTGCTCCTGCTCTTGAATGTCTTTACGAACCGGTGGCGAGTGCACACTGAACGGACAAAGTCAGCCCTGAATTCATCTGTTATTTTGAGAGGGACTCGGTCGTCTCCGATATCAATGCAGAACATTAAATGTGCCAACGGAAATATGTTTGATCACTTGTTTCCAAAGAACAGCCAATCAGCAGTTTCGCGTCACTGAGTTCCAAACTGTTCTCCTCTCTGAATTCGTTTTTGGGTAGCTTTATGATTTCACTGTGATGAGCGATGCATGTGATTTCACTGCGATGAGCCTGACGCTAGGTTTGTTTTCTCTCCTCAGCCAGCCACTCTCTAGCTGGCCATGTAGTCTAGGATTACCCACTAAACCCACAGCTTTGTTGGCATGACAAAGAATAGAACAAGACTCAAATGACAGAGTTCTATAAAACACCTCCCGGCTCCCGCGTATACAAACACCAAGAGAGGCACCCACTTTACCTGGTGCTTCTGCTGAGCTTTTGTCTTCATATAACTCTGTCCATGCTTCCACTGTCAGCACAGTTCCTATTGGGTCACTAACAACCTCCTAGTTTTCATGGGCATGGCCTGTGAGTGGCACAGTGGGGATGCCTTGCCTCTAAAGGATCTGGGTTCAAATCCCCACTGACAGGTTTCAAACCTCAACTATGTAGGCTTGAATCCTAAATAACTAGTTTTAGGTTAAAATCCTGACTACGTAGCTGCAAACTTTTAAACCTGCGTTTGCAGGTTTTGCGTGATGCATGTTCTTGCTGTGCGTGTGTGCGTTGTTTTGTGCAGGGACTCTGGTTTGTGAGGCCCGTGTGTGTGTATACTGGTGTCCTCGTCCCCCTGCCCTGCCCCTCACACATGGTGGGACACGCATGGTGGGACACGCATGGTGGGACACGCCCCAACCCCATCAGGATCGACTTGTGTTCCCGTCCCCTAACCGTCACTCTGTTTCTTGTGGGTAACACCGTTGCTCCATTAGATACGATTCGGTCTTCTGCTTCAAGGTACAGCTCCTGTGTTCAGAGCCCTAGTTGTCATGTTCTGTTCAGATGTTGCTGAGAACGTCTGTAGAGGAGCTCCAGGGCCTGGTGATGGACCATGCTGTCACGGTATATTGGATGGATGGCTACCCTTGCTGTGTCCTTCTGCAGGGTTTTCCTGTTTGGCATCTAACTGGATTAGGATGGACAGACAGATGTTGTTAGAAAGACTAATGCCATTAGAACCAGGCTTGGGAGCGTTAGTGATCTGTTGTCAATCAGACTCCTTCAGGATTGACTGGTGATAAAGACTTTTAAATGTTGTGCACTTTGCCCCTTTCTCCCAACCCCCTGGGATTGCTGTACATTGTACCTGCAGGAACGGACGCAATCCATAGAGGAGGAACACTTTCAATCAATGTATGCATTGATTGTTTTTCCAGCATTGATATTATTGTAAACCAATTGAGGAACCTCCTAGCAGAGACAGCTTATCTATGGCAGTCCCAAATGAGAAGTGACTGGGAGACCTGGGAGTCTTAGTGACTTACTTGTTGAGTTAACCTACTTTGTGACCATTTTCTTCAGGTTCCAAGAAGATAAAAAAACCCCATCAGAAATCACATATTTGGCGTAATCCAATGAGTGGGTCTGGAAGGTCCCTGTGAGGGGGAAACACAGGGCACAGGAAGGGGCAGCACAAGGTAGTGGTAATGCAGAATTTCTGTGCTGCAATCTCCTGACATCTCCATTAAGTGGCCGTGAGCAGGGACAGGGCTGATAACCTTGCTGTCTGAGAGCCTGCACCATCAGTTAAGGGGCCACATCATTAGATTAACCAGGCCCCTCCAGGCCCCAAACATCTGATCTCCAACAGATCACACCAATATTAATTACTTAGTGCAATTACAGATTGACAGACGCAAACATGCTGATTCGGCCCAATTCCAGACAGGTCTGTGGTCTGACAGGAACCTTTGTGAGACAAACCTCCTTCTTGACATTTCCATCAGAACATCTCCATTTTGAGATTTGGTGAATCCAGTGGTATAATATGAATGATGTATAATACAATATAAAGAAAGTATATGATACCTTCTTATAGATGGCTGTGCCAAGGAGATTTTCCTTTGATTGAGATTTTGGTGATTAACACAAACGATGATGAAACACACGAGCGTGGAGCTCTGGGATGTTCTGAAGGAAAGAAGGACTCAGTCAAGTAGGAGAGAAGAAGTTCAAGTTCTTAGGCTAAAAGAACGTAACAGCATTTGAAGTGGGAACATCTTTCTGCGCCCGATGGATGAAAGCTGGAGCAGCGCCCTGCTGAACCGCAGTGTGTTTCTGTGAGAAGGAGCCCAGCACTGGGAGCAGGGAGCGCCCCATGACCTGCGCCCCGGGAGCCCGCCGACAGACTCCACAGGTATCTGCACATCTTCGTAGACATTCAGGTCCAGAAGGGCATCGCTGCACGCTGACGTCAGAGCCGCCGGAACGGGAACGGGGACACAGAGGGACAGGGCGGCGTGTTCGCTGTGGCTGGCCTTTGAGTGGGCGGAGTTAGGAGGCTGTGTTCAACACAGAGGAGGGCGGGTCACTGTTCGTCTGTCTGGAGACAGATTGCAGCCGTTCAGATGAGAAGCATTTCATTTGGCTCTGGTGTTGTAATTAGGTTTCATTTTGCTCTGCTCACTAAGAGCAACGGGGAGCATAATGAAGTTAGTCATCTCACTGTGTGTGTGTGTGTGTGAGTAGACCTCTCTGCCACTCTGTACTAATTCATTGTGTAATGCAGTGTACTGTATGATATCAGAGTGCCTGTGTGCATTAGTTAAATGGCCCCAGCACATTACTGTAATGGAGAGGGACCATGAAAACACTGCGATACCAGATCTACTTCCTCCTGTCCATACAGGGATGTGTGCACAGTACACAGTAATACACAGTACACAGTAATACACAGTACACAGTAATACACCGTGCATGTGGGTCTTAATCACATGTCCCTTGAGGAATCTGCAGAAAGAAAATATACCCTCTGTTTTGATATCCAATTTTTGTCTTCATTGCTCCACCAACATGGGTCAGACTGACCACACACACACACACACACACACACACACACACACACACACACACACACACACACACACACACACACACACACACACACACACACACACACACACACACACACACACACACACACACACACACACACACACACACACACAAAGACACATGCACACACCTAGACACACAAAGATATATACACACACCTAGACACACTTATATTCACACATACACACACACACACACACACACACACACACACACACACACACACACACACACACACACAGAGACACACAGACAGACACACACACACCAAAACAAAAAAAACACACAATCACACACACACACACACCAACACACACACACACACCACACACACACACACACACACACACACACACACACACACACACACACACACACACACACACACACACACACTACTCCCTTCATCTGAACTGTGATGTCACTAATGGCTTCTTTGGAGTCTCAGGTTACGCGACCTGGGAGAGGAAGGAAAGTGAGCGAGCTGTAGAAAATAGAGGGGTGGAGAAGTAGAGCAGTGAAGTTAAGTCTGTGTGTGTGTGTGTGTGTGTGTGTGTGTGTGTGTGTGTGTGTGTGTGTGTGTGTGTGTGTGTGTGTGTGTGTGTGTGTGTGTGTGTGTGTGTGTGTGTGTGTGTGTGTGTGTGTGTGTGTGTGTGTGTGTGTGTGTGTGTGTGTGTGTGTGTGTCTGTCTGTCTGTCTGTCTGTCTGTCTGTAAGTGTGTG
>OMKI01052852.1:0-13254 GCA_900302315.1 Phycis blennoides
CAGGGCCTCCTGATGGAGGACCAGGGGAGCGTTGTGCAGCTGGTCCAGGCCGTCACACAGCAGGGCCTCCTGATGGAGGACCAGGGGAGCGTTGTGCAGCTGGTCCAGGCCGTCACACAGCAGGGCCTCCTGATGGAGGACCAGGGGAGCGTTGTGCAGCTGGTCCAGGCCGTCACACAGCAGGGCCTCCTGATGGAGGACCAGGGGAGCGTTGTGCAGCTGGTCCAGGCCGTCACACAGCAGGGCCTCCTGATGGAGGACCAGGGGAGCGTTGTGCAGCTGGTCCAGGCCGTCACACAGCAGGGCCTCCTGATGGAGGACCAGGGGAGCGTTGTGCAGCTGGTCCAGGCCGTCACACAGCAGGGCCTCCTGATGGAGGACCAGGGGAGCTTCGCAGCTGGCTGGATGTTTTTGTGGCCGAGTCGCCGGAGACTCGAGAACGTGATTTCACGCGAGCACCTCGGGCGGCGGGCGCGCCGCCGTCTATTCCTGCCGTACTCGGGTTGTTTGAGAGACGCGGTCGGTCTTCACGGGGAAACTGGATTTGAGAGGGATACTTTATCCCGTTACCAGCCGCACAAATCAGGCTTTAGATTGCCATCTAAATTCTGATTGCAGACGAACTCAAATCAGCCGTCAGGCCTTCTGTCTGCAGACGTGCAGCGTGTTACAGGGAATGGCTCTCCACCAGGGGTGAAAGTAGGTTGCCACTAAAAGATTTGGAGGGGGTACGCCGTACCGGAAAGAAAAATATACTGTCCCTGAAAGAAATGGCACTTTCATCACGACAACACGCCTGCTGATGTCAAATTTACCAGAAGCAACACGTTTTCCCCAATAGACATTACATAAAACTCGTTCTGAACTGTCTCTGAATTGTGTCTGAGCCTGAAGTAAAGAGACAGAGACAATGAGCGAGATAGCGCGCGTCCTGTGTGTTTTAATAGACAGACGTTTGTTGCAAAGTCTCCCAAATAAAAAAGCAGAATGTGAGAGGGTGGTTCAGCACAATGAGCAGCATTACAACAGAGTTCATCATCAACACAGTGGGACCACCATGCAGTGGGATCCCCTTCCTTATGTAAAGACTTGGCTGGGCAGAGGAAGGAGAGCTGCTCACTCATCAAGCGGCATGTCTCGCCGTCAAGCAGATGAGGACGGCTACTTCAAGCCTCTCTGGAATTTATTTTGAGTGTTTTACTTTAACTTTCACTTTTCTGTTCTGTTCCACTGTTCTGTGTCCAATGTCCAAAATGAAAAGTCAAGATAGTTTTCAACTGTTATTAAAAACGTTATTAAAAATGATTGTGTTGTTGAAATGATGCAATTTATTTGTTATCAAAAACTGATACAGGGGGATGAAAGAGTGATATGCTAGTGTGATAAAAAGTACTAGAGTGATAAGAAGTCCTAGTGAATGTGTATTTTTCGGCGCGTGCTCTGCACACGCACTATGGGTCACTATGATAGTACCGGCAAGAAATAAAAACTACTTTCACCCCTGGTCTCTACTGAAAACAACAAGCCCAGAAGACTAGGGATAACTACGACAGCGTCGTCTAAACGTTTCCTGTAGCCGGTGGGCAGACCGGCTAACATCCTGTCTGGTACCACTGTAGTGGTACCAGAGTGTCTGAGGTCTGAAATCAGACCTCCATCTTGCACTTGGGAAGGGGTTTATCTCTGAATATCTCCGTAATAACACAGGAAACGCAGCATAACAAAGGGCTTGGCTTCAGCCCAGTCGAAGGTCAGTGGGTCCATGATGATGCATCAGCAAATCTACATGCGTGATGATATTGACTTCAAGACGATATTGACTTTTCAGAAAAGATGCCAAAGCAGACCACCCCCCCCCCCCAGGACTCACAGTCTTCGTCGGGAAAGTTGTAGCGGACGTTCTCCTGGAAGAACTCCTGGATGGACTGACAGACGCTCTCCTCCTGCTTGGAGATGTGGTGGTAGTACTGAGTATAGTCCCTCTGGCAGATCCCTGAGACGAAGCAGAAACACAGGTTCTCTCCGTGAGCACGCGGCCGGAGAATCACAAGTTGCCGTTTGTGAAAATGTGTGCGTAAGTAATTTGTCCACAGCAGTTGAAAGAAGTCAAACCAGAAAGGTAAATAGAGACTTTTTACCATCCGTGTTAATAAAAAGAATTCAGGCTTCCCCACAAGACATTCCTGGAAACCCCCAATGCAACTATAGCACTGCGTCATTCAGAAGCTCTGAACCGGAGGCCAGGGGGGAACGTCAGGAAGATGCTGAGGAGAGATGCTGAGGAGGCTTACCGATGAGTTTGTTTTCTTTGACGAAGCACCGGAACTCCCCGCCAGGAATGAGTTCGCTCCACTTCCTCAGGACGAGCTGTGTACGGAGAGAGAAGACCGAATGGCACCGGGCTCAACTCCCAATCCTTTCCGCTTTTGACAACGTAATTTCCTGTCAGATGCTTTGGACAAAAGTGACTAAATCGTTCAAACTCCTCGTATCTGTTGAGGATTAAAAACTAAAACAAAATAGAGTCACTAATCTGTTTGCCTCATAAGGAGACCACAACTCCCAAATGAATGTACTGTGGGGACCTTTCCAGTGGCGCTAATCTGTGCTGAAGCGGCTTTGCGTTCCAGTGGTTTCATAGACGACTCAGAGCTGTGAAATACCTCATAGTGGATGACTGGATCTGGGGAATCCTGGTCACTGCAACGCAGGAATCTGCCACAGAAGGAAGCGTCAGCGAGCAGACAACAAGCCCCCGTCGCGTGTCCTTTCACGACATTAGACAGTAGCGCTCTCTTCAAAAGCATCACCAGAACAAATCTACCGCAGGAAACAAAGCCCTCATGCTGCCATCACACGGGGCTTCGCCAACCACAGTGATTGGGAAGCACTCAGTCCAACGCAAGTAACTTTGGACATTCACATCCACCAGGTGACAAACACATTACTCTCTTGCTCGCACGCACGCACGCACGCACGCACACAAGTGCGCACACACGCATATGCACACACACGCACGCACGCACGCACGCACGCACGCACACAAGCGCGCACACATGCACATGCACACACACGCACGCACGCAAGCACGCACACACACACACACACACACATGTGCACACACACATGCACATGTGCACACAAACACACGGCCTGCAGCAGATGTGTGTGTGCGCAGCTGTCAACGTGATGAATGCAGTTCAACCCAGACACAACTTAGCGCCAGGCAGCCCCAATGTAATCAGTGGAGGGCTCGGAGCCATGGATCTGCCACCGGATGATTTTCTATCCACACTACAGGCAGACGGGAGGGGGGAGGGGAGGAGGGAGGGAGGGAGGGTAGCATGAAGGGAGGGTGGGAGGGAGGGAAGGAGAGAGTGATTGCATAAGGGAGAGAGGGCAGCAGCTAACGCTGTCGCTTCATCTAAAAGTTTATTGCGTGCGTGGCCCAAAACAAGAACAAGAAGTTTAATGTTTTGCGGTTATAACAAAATCTGGGCTTTCTCTCTCACGTTTATGCACATGCGTGTGTGTGTTACGTGTCAAAGAAGGAAGGCTTACGGTTGAGTGAGATCGTGGGCGATGAAGTCAGAACTCTTGAAGAGCAGGAAGATGTCACTCAGACTCTGGCACTGCAGCGAGCTGTTCAGAGCAATCCAGTTAGCGTCCTGCATGGGGGGGGACGCATGTACGCACGTTGTCACAGCGCCACTTCAAACAGGAAGACACAAACGGGTGAATTCCCCCGCGGGGCGGTGATGGGTTTACCCGAGGAGCGCTCCAGTTCAGCTTGGGAAACACGCGGCCGCCCAAGTTGTTGATGGACTCTAGAACTTTAGATGTGAACTCTGGAAACTCTGGAGCCTGTGAAGCAAGTGAAGAGCCGACATGTGTTGAGGTGTGAAAACCCTCGACCATCTTAGCCCCAAACAGGCAGGAGTTCTCTGGCACCACTTAGGATACGTACTGTGACAGTAGCAGTTGTCTCATCATCTGACCACTAAGAGAGGACAGAGAATATCTGGGTTAGCAAGTCTCAATTCCAGACAGGAGATTTGAAAGACAGGAGACGCAACGAATGCAATAAAACTGCAATGACTGGTCCAATTGTGTACAAAAATAATGACATATACAATACCCACCAAGAAATATTAAATTCTCATATAATATATGATAACATACTGGTGAAGGCAGTGACATTATATTATGAGAATAATCCTAAGAAACAACATGTGCCTTTAAAGAGAGGCACCAAGACATTCCTCAATACCTGGATATCTTCTTCCTCATCCGAGTCGTTGTTGGTGGTGTGTCTTTGTTCCGTATTGTGATCGCTGTCAAACGGATCAATAGTTGTTATTATCACATTTGAATACAAGAGCTATGTGTTGGAATGCATGTGATTAAAAACGGCGTTGATTGAACGGCGAGTTCACCTCCCAGAGACTACCAGTGTTCCATCGTCCAGTAGATAATCTATTACATTCTGAGGCAGTGGAAGAATCAAGCTGAGAGACGAGACGGACAACAAAACAGAAGGTCAGTCAGCAGCGGGAGGGGTAGTGACATGATCACATGTCACTACGACATGTTATCACCAGGAATCTGTGACCAGGTCGGCAGTAAGCGCGGATATTCATTGACGTAACTTGCATGACAAAAGCGTCAGTTATATTAGATATATAATAACATTCGAGAATTTACATCCGTGTTGTCAAAACATGGATCAAAATATAATCTTGTAAATGTGTCATCTATGCTGCTGCAACATGAGAATCAATAAAGTCCTCTCTTATCTTATCTGAAAACACTGTAATTTCTAACCATCATCACGCATCGCTCAGTGTTAGGAAGCAAGTCCCGGAATGACAGGAAACATTTTGTAATCGGTTAGATTTTGATATGCGAGTCAAATCCGTGAAGTTTCCCATCACCGGTCACTTGCAGCCCAGGCAGAGCTGATGCTGAGAGAAGCTCCCTAGAGCTGACGTCAGCCTGCTGTCTGACGGCTACACCTCCATAACACCACGTCATGTACAGCCCTAATGCCTATCTGTCGTGCTCGGGTGTGTACCTTTTAATCGTGTGCTTCTTAAATATCGGGTACCAGACCGAAAACTGACAGTTGACGACTTGCTCCTTCTTCATGCTGCAACTACTTGGCCGGAAGTGATTCCATCAGTAAATATGTCCCCCGTTAGCTCCACGGACGACTTCCTTTGTGTACCAGTTTGAGTCAATGAAATACCCAAACTCTGTATGTCGTTTATCATTCATCTTTTTTATATAATGTAACAACAGAGAATATTCATGACTTGACTATTGCACTGTGTCTTGTTAAACTGTATGAATATATGTTATTTTATTCTATTCTTTTCATTTATCTTGAGCAGAACATTTGTAACAAACAATTTCCCTCGGGAGTATTGGATTCATTCTTCTTATTCCTATTCTTATTATTAATAATAATAATTCATGTGATGAAGGGGGACTCTATTCCATGTGACACGTGTGGGCGTGGTCTGGGCAGCACGGTGACTTGTGACTTCACTTGATGAAAACGATTCATTCTTCACGTGAGTAAAGTTTCTTCTGTTTAGTATTTTCTACATGCATGTTTGGGCTTGCACTGCGGCTCTCCCAACGCTCCACATCTTTTTATTGTATACAGAAGCAGGGACATGTAGAGATGTTTGAATGTCTGACTGTGGCCAGTTGGAGCATAAATTATAAAAGGGATTCGGCTTGTGGCGCCACTGTTTGTGAACCAATGATAGATTGCATCACGGACCTGTATCATGTTGAAACAGGTCTCAATAAATTCTCTCAATAAGTGCTTTGTAACCACTTCTGGTTAACCTGTTAAACAAACAGATACAGATATCACCATGAGCGACTTCAAGCATGCCAACGCGACGACGACCCCGCATGTCGTGAAGGAAGAGGTGATGTGTTGCAACGTGACCACTGACCAGTCGCTCCCGTTAACTACCGTAATACCTGCCATAGTGACCCTCTGTTATGTCATTTACGGAACGTAGGTGATGGCCGAAGGGAAATGGGTCAAACTTGAGAAGACCACCTATGTTGATTCCGCTGGAAACACAAGGTAGTATGTTTGGTCTCATTCTGATGGCTTTAACAGAATACCAGTCGTTGTTAATGTCCTATTTTTTTAAACTCTTTACAGAACCTGGGAAAGTGTCAAGAGGACAACACGCCAACTCAACACAGAAGCAGATGGTGAGGGTGACCCAGGCATTTACTTCAACCACCACCGGGGGCAATCCACCCGGACACTTTCCCTTGTCCCACTGCTCACCGCTTCTCTCCTTGCAGGCGTCGGAATAATTGCCATTCTGAAAAGGACCCTCCATAAAGACCGTATTGTCATGGTGAAACAGTTTCGCCCTCCGCTGGGATGCTTCTCCCTAGAGTTCCCCGCAGGTAGGGCGGCCGAGCACAGATCAACGTCTTTGTTAGATTGTGAAGGGAAATGCAGACCGTTTGTTTGTCTGTGCACCTTCCACGCCACCCCTTCACAATCTCCCCTTCACGCCGGGGGGCCCCCCAACGATAAGGATCTCAGCGTACGCACGTACGCACCGAACAGCATCATTTAACAGCTATTATGTTCTTTTTTCGGGCTAGGCAGAACCAGCGAGCTAGTAACGTGTTTTGGGGGCGTGGCTTTGGCGGGAGGCCTGAAGGGAGGGGCGGGGCTTCTTCAGGTGGATGCGTTCCAGCTCCTCCCCCCCCCCCGGGCTCCCAGTGTAGTGCGGGGGCCTCGTGGGGGCACGCGGCCTCACCGGTGTGCCCCCACTTGCCCCCTATTGCTGGTGTTGTTTTGTTGTGTTGTTTGTGTTGTTTGTTGTTTGTCAATGCGTACGAACCACCAGGACAAATTCCTCGTAGGTGCAAACCTACTTGCCAATAAAGTTCTTCTGAGTTCTGAGTTCTGAGTTCTCCCCAGGGCTGATCGACCCCGGGGAGGGGGCGGAGGCGGCCGCGCTCAGGGAGCTGAAGGAGGAGACGGGCTACAAAGGAGAGGTGGTGGGGGTGACGCCAGGTGAGGATGACTCATCGTGTGGGTGTGGGTGTGCTAGTGCGAACAAGCCGGTGCCGGCGGCGGTGAGTCCCGCGGTGATCGGCGCCGCCGTGCAGGGTGGGTGTCGTGGGCTGAGTAGTGAGCCGTTGCATGTGTTCTGTGGTGCCACAGTGACCTGTCTGGACCCGGGTCTGTCCAACTGCACCACCAACATCGTCACCGTGAACATCAATGGAGACGACATGGAGAACATCAACCCCACGCAGCAGCTGGGTGAGCACTCACTCACTCACTCACTCACTCACTCACTCACTCACTCACTCACTCACTCACTCACTCACTCACTCACACACAGCAGCTTGGGCAGCATTCACTCACTCACTCACGCCAATTACTCAGATACTCTCATTTGAGAACCAATTTTCTCATGTTTATTAGTTTTTTATGACTCTGTGAATGTAGTAATTTAGCTTTTATTGTCATCTCTCCAATCCCCTGTTGCTTCTCCCCATCCTTCTGCAGGCGATGGAGGTAATGAAACATTTTATTCTCTTTTGAAAATGATTTCTTCATTAATGAAACTCGCATCCCAATCTTTTGATCTTTCTTTTAACGCATCACGGAAAATATCTTTCCTCCAGAATTTGTGGAGGTCGTTCTGGTGCCTCTGGCTGAATTCCAGAGCAAAATAAACGGTACGTTTTGACCCGTGAACCTGCAGTGTTGCTCACATTTGGCCCTCCGGGCAGAGTGGTCGGCGTCACACCCCGTCTGCCGTGTGTGTGTGTGTTTCCCCCGGCGTAGAGCTGCTGAAGAAGGAGAAGATCATGGTGGATGCCAAGGTGTACCTGTACGCCATGGGGCTGCTCCAGGCCTTCGCCAAGCCCAGCGAGCTCCCGGTCCTCAAGCAGTGAGGGGAGGAGGCCCGCGGAGTGACGAGGCCACGCGACGGGACGCGCGTGAGACGGCGCGGAGACGTGTTACAGCCTTCCAGGAGGCGCTGGGCCGCCTCATCCGCCCTGAGTTCTGGTGCCACGAGGTGCCTGTAAGACGTCCTTACGGGGTGTAGGTTTTTTAAAACTCAATTAGCTTGGAACGAGATGTGGCTGAAATGTTGCAGTCTCTAATGTTGAAGTATTGCCACGCCTTATTAATAATGACCTACCTGTTTTTTTTATAACCTGGAACTGCTTCATTCCTTCCTTCAATTTCTTTTGTGAGATTGAAGGGGTAATTGCATGAAATGTTGCAACTTTATAATGAAATACTGATCCTACTTGTCAGACATTCCTAACTTTCTAACACGCTGTTTGCCAGTTTAGTTCTCTAATTCCCAGTAAGTGTGCTGTATTGAAATAACATTGGGTGCCTTAATGGATGTGGTTCTGTGCCCGGGTAATATAGCATAATCCAGCACTCTGTGAATCTTAAATGTAGTTTACGCGCCTAGAGAATACTACGTCATTATATTGAAATAAAAACATACTACCAACGGCTCAGATTTGTTCTGATTTGTTATTTCGTTCTCAGAGTTTCATTGAGAATTGTCTTCTTTCCAAGAACTATCGACTATAAGGTTTGGGTAGTCTCTGTAGTAGTTTTGAGTAGAATGGAGTGTTTGTAGAATTGGAATTAAATTAAATGTTCCAGAAATTAAATGTGCAGATATAGCGAACACAGATGCACTCTACAGGAAAGGACAGAGCCGGCTCTATTGCCTAAGGAGGCTGCGGTCCTTCAATGTGTGCAGTAAACTCCACCGGATGTTCTATCAGTCTGTCGTTGCCAGTGTGCTCTCCTATGCTGTTGTGTGCTGGGGAGGCAGCACCAAGAAGAGGGACTCTGGGCGACTGGACAGGCTGGTGAGGAATGCGGGCTCCGTTATTGGCATGGAGTTGGAGTGCATTACCTCAATAACAGAGAAGAGGACACTGAACAGGTTGCTGGCCATTCTGGACAATGAAAGCCACCCACTTCACAAGATAATATACAAACAAAAGAGCATTTTCAGCAACAGACTGCTGTCAATGCAATGCAAAACGGACAGGCTGAGGAGGTCCTTTGTCCCCATGGCCATCAAACTGTTCAACAGATCACAAAAGGGGAAGAGTGAGAATTGAACTTCTCAGCAAGTCCCCCTCTCTCTTAACATCTTAACTGTGGTCATAAACCCTGCTGGCATTTAGTCTACTTCATTTCATTTAGTCTGTCCTTAAATGTTCATACTTGTCATGCTCATACTCTCACCGTATTTATATTCATACTGTATATTATATTAATATTTAATCATATCAACAACAGACAATACTGTCATTGCACTGTTTACCGTTTACTTTTGTTTTAATTCTCTCAACACTGCACATGCACCGTACTCCTTACTCCATTTTAATTTTAATTTAATTTAATTTAATTTTATTCTTTATTTTCTTCTACATGTGTGATATATGTGTGTGTATATATGTAAATGCTACTGGATGCCCAAAATTTCCCTATGGGGATTAATAAAGTATCTATCTATCGTCTATCCATCTATATAATTGGTGGTTTTATTCGGTGACATTAGGGGGCGCCACAGTATTCCGTCCTGGCTCCTGATCGCCGAGGAAGAACTCTCAGCCAATCGCGACGCGTTGTTGAATCAATTTGGAACTAAAGCAGTTGAACAGCAGTGGTAACATGCTACCTTGGAATTACTCAAACATCTATTGCATGTGTTAAAACTGGTTTGGGTCTAATAAGCATGCTATCAGTAGATTAACACCCGATGTTAATCTCAGGTCAGTCGCTTTGAGTTAAAGCGGCGCGACAGTGATTGCTTTTAGAAGCTGATTTGCTTTCACTTGTGAGGAGGAACATGTTAACTTGTTGACAGAATCCACTCCCAGTCAGGATGGAGCTGGCCAGGACAGGTACTACTATTATTACTACTACTACTACTACTACTAGTAGTAGTACTGCTGCTACTACTACTATCATAAAACACAGAACAGTTGGGTTTATAACTTCCTGTGGAGGCAGAGAAGAACGAGACATGATCAGCTCTGATGATTTGAAAGGTGAACCTCCCAGTCTGTCTAGCTCTCGTCAGTGATCCCTGTCCTCCGACCTCCAGGGAAGGCGAAGAGGATCCACCTGAACGCGGAGCAGTGCGGTGAGTTGGTGAGAGGGCCGGATGGCGCCGGCGTCCTCAGCCGGGCCAGGTCTTCACCCGGCACGCCGAACCCCGGCCTTCACCCCAGGACGCCCACCAAGAAACAAAAACTCGGTAATCTTCCATCAGCGTTCTTTTCCTTCTATGTCAATAAAGCCGCGGTGTTTTTTTCGGGGAAACAAAACAAAACGGAGACGTGACTCGGTGATTCATTCCTTCTGTTTCTCCACGGCGGTCCGGCAGAGAGTCCCTCCAAGCAGCAGAGGAGCATGAGTGAGTTCTACCACGTGGCGGGCGTGGTCAGCTCCAGCCCCCAGAAGCCCCGGCCCGCCGCCTCCTCCTCCTCCTCGGGCCTCCGGGGGGAGGGTCCGGCTCCCGCCGCGGCGCCGAGGGCCGGGCCCGCGGAGAGTGAAGACCACGGGCGTGAAGACGACGAAGACGATGACCTCAGCCTCCTGGCCGCTCTGGCTGAGGAGCATCCTGAGACGGAGGAGGGCCTGAGGAGGAGAACGAAGGAGTCGGAGGAGGAGGAGGAGATAGACTACCTCGAGGGAATCACGCCGGAAATGTTCGACGAAAGTTTGTTCGAACGCGCCAGCGGCAGCACGGCCACCACCAGAGAATCGACCAATCAGGGAGCGCGAGAGAAAGATCTAGAGGAGGAGGAGGAGGAGGAGGTAGAGCCTCTCCCCGACGCCCACTACGGACTCCTGGGGAGCAGCAACAGGGGCCTCCAGGAGCCCCAGGGCTGCATGGAGGACCTTCCAGAGGAGGTGGTCCGACAGATCCTGCAGCTCCTGCCGGCCCAGGACCTGTACCGCTGCATTGTGCTGGTCTGTCACGCCTGGAGGGACGTCGTCCAGGACCCAAAGGTCAGGCCGGTGCACTCTTAACATGACAGAAGGCTACCGGCAGACGCTGTAGACCACAGCGACCTCGCCGGGTTACGACGCTCGGTTAGCTGCAGTGTAGACAAGGCAGGGTGGCCGTGGGACTCAGAACCCAAGGTCAGTGTGTTGGGTGAGTGTGGTAAAGCGCTCGCCTCACGTTGCTGTTCACACCGCTGTCTTCAATGGGTTTTAGTCCCGGTCGGTAGCGGCGGAGCAGCAGGAACATTAAGGGGGACTCTGATGTTCTCCGAAGCTCTAGACTTCCCATGAGGGACGCACCGGCACAGTGAGGCCACGACACGCTGCTGTAGGCCCGCGCAGGGGCTCAGCGCCCTGGACTCCATGAGACCATAGAAGTGGTCCTACCTAAGCCTTCCTACCCAAGTGTTCCTACCTAAGCCTTCCTACCCAAGTGTTCCTACCTAAGCCTTCCTACCTAAGTGTTCCTACCTAAGCGGTCCTAAGTGTTCCTACCTAAGTGGTCCTAAGTGTTCCTACCTAAGCGGTCCTAAGTGTTCCTACCTAAGTGTTCCTACCTAAGTGGTCCTAAGTGTTCCTACCTAAGCGGTCCTAAGTGTTCCTACCTAATCGGTCCTAAGTGTTCCTACCTAAGCCTTCCAACCCAAGTGTTCCTACCTAATCCTTCCTACCTAAGTGTTCCTACCTAAGCGGTCCTAAGTGTTCCTACCTAAGTGTTCCTACCTAATCGTCCTAAGTGTTCCTACCTAAGCGGTCCTAAGTGTTCCTACCTAAGCGTCTCCTAAGTTTTCCTAAGTGTTCCTACTGTGCTCCAGTTCGTCCCGTACAAGAAGCAGTACTTCCGTTACATGATGGGGGAGAAGGACACGGTGGCCAAGATCAAGTCCATCCTGGAGGACGGGGGGGTTCTGGACCCGAGCCTACCGCAGGAGAGCGTCCGACGACTGGTCTTGTAAGGCCTCCTGCTTTCACGCCCCCCCCCCCTGTGACGTGGTTTATTCCGACTGTTTTTTTGGTGTAACCCTTGAAATAAGAAGGGAATTAAATTGATCACTGCTAGTGTTTTCTACAGGTGTTGCAGACAGCTGTAGATATAATGTGTGTGTGCGTGTGCGTGTGTGCGTGTGTGTGTGTGTGTGTGTGTGTGTGTGTGTGTGTTCGCGTGTGTGCGTGCGTGCGTGCGTGCGTGTCAGGTTGATGGCCCAGCACACGCCCAGCGAGAGGTTGAGGTCAGAGGACATCATGGGGTGCATCAGGGGTCACCGGCTGTTCCCCGTGGCCCAGTCCTGCCTTGCCCTGCGCTTCCCTGACCTCAAGAAGCATGTAGGACACACACACAGACACACACACCTCATCCTGTAATGCACACACACACACACACACACCTCATCTTGTAATGCACACAGACACACACACACACACACACACTCATCTGGTAACTGACAAAAGCTTGCCTCTGTGTTTGTTTGTTTCTTTTTGTTGGGTTACCACAATACACAACCACAATATAGAACCACATTAGCAGAGCCAATGTGTGTGGAACCTGGATGCAGTTCAGTCACACATTGACATTAAATGAGCTTCCTGACCCCTTGAGGGACTCAAGCTTTTACCCTCCGGTTTGACCTTTGACCCCCCCAGGACCCGAACCCGTACGCCGCCATGGCGCTCATCCTGGTGCTGAGCGAGGCGGTGCCGGACGTCCAGGCCCTGGTGGGCCGGCTGGCGGGCTGCATGTCCCGCTGCGCCGTGGTGGAGTACCTCAGCCTCATGGCCTCCTACCTGCTGGCCATGAGGGACAACGAGGTGAAGCTCAGCAGCAGGTAAACAGGACCACACCTGGTGACCGCGCTGGAGATGATGCAGCTCCTTTACATTTACATTGAGGGGCATTTAAGCAGACGCTTTTATCCAAAGCGACTTACAAAGAGTACATTTGTCAGAAGAAGGTGAAAACATTTCATTGCTGCTAATACAGTAAGAAAGTCACCAGAACAAGTTTCAAGCATTTCAATCGCTAGATTAACCATTGCTAGTATACAACGTCATCTCTGACTAAGTGCCAAGTTACAAAGAGCGATTAAAGTGCCAAGACGAACAACAAATAAGAGCATGAGGGTAGGGTTATGCAGGGTTCAGGTGAACTCTGAACAAGTCGGTCTTGAGTCTCTTCCGGAAGATGGGGC
>OMKI01052885.1:0-10000 GCA_900302315.1 Phycis blennoides
TGTGTGTGTGTGTCAATACCAGGTGGTGTGTGTGTTAATACCAGGTGTGTGTGTGTGTGTGTCAATACCAGGTGGTGTGTGTGTTAATACCAGGTTGTGTGTGTGTGTGTGTGTTAATACCAGGTGGTGTGTGTGTATGTGTGTGTGTTAATACCAGGTGGTTTGTGTGTGTGTGTGTGTGTGTGTGTGTGTGTTAATACCAGGTGGTGTGTGTGTTTCTGTAGGGGCTCTGTGAACCTTCCTCTTCTTTTTCTTCTTTCTCTGTCAAAGCACAAACCACACATCTTTATTGATTCATCCCTTAACCTTAACCTTAACCCACACGGCTTCATTCATTCATCCCTTAACTCTTAACCACCAGCTTCATTCATTCATCCCTTAACCCTTAACCCTAACCACCAGATTTATTCATCCATCCCTTAACCCTTAAAGGAAAATGCCACCGTTTTTCCCTACTGAACTATGTTCCTTCATGATCTTAGACCAGTTGATAAACACCTCTCTCGCCTGCGTGCGTGCACTCAATCGCTCTGGCACGCAGCGCTACTTTGGTAGCATGTAGCTTGGCCCATTATATTCCTTAGGATCCAAACGAGGGTGAAGTTAGAAGTGACCAAGCACTTCCACGTTTTCCCTATTTAAATACGGTTACGTGAGTAGTTACACGACCAAAGTATGGTTACACAAAATGAAATAGGCAAATTTCTAAGTGGATAAAAAGGATAACTATAATGTATGGCGGAATAACACCTGGGAGCACTTTGACGTCGGCGCAGTAATCCCCTGTTACTTCCGTCAATAGAACCAACGTGACCTGCACGCCGTCGCCTGCACTACCTGTAGCCGTTGCTACATGCTACCAAAGTAGTGCTGCACGCCAGAGTGATTGGGTGCACGCACGAAGGCGAGAGAGGTGTTTATCAACTGGTCTAAGATCATGAAGGAACATAGTTCAGTGGGGAAAAACGGTGGCGTTTTCCTTTAACTCTAACCACCAGCTTTATTCATCCATCCCTTAACCCTCACCCTTAACCCTAACCACCAGCTTTAGTCATCCATCCCTTAACCCTTAACCCTAACCACCAGCTTTATTCATCCATCCCTTAACCCTAACCCACACAGCTTTATTAATTCATCCCTTAACCCTTAACCCTAACCACCAGCTTTATTCATCCATCCCTTAACCCTAACCCACACAGCTTTATTAATTCATCCCTTAACCCTTAACCCTAACCACCAGCTTTATTCATCCATCCCTTAACCCTAACCACCAGCTTTATTCATCCATCCCTCTGATTAGTGACACGAGTCTCACTAATCAGATATTAGATTACCAAGCTTACTAAATCTGGGCACGAGAGAGAGAGAGAGAGAGAGAGAGAGATAGAGAGAGAGAGAGAGAGAGAGAGAGAGAGAGAGAGAGAGAGAGAGAGAGAGAGAGAGAGAGAGAGAGAGAGAGAGAGAGAGAGAGAGACAGAAAGAGAGAGAGATCACCTGTGTGTGTGAAGTGGTTTTGTCTTCTTCACCTCCACTGGAACCTCTTCGCATCTCACCATTCATATGGAACCTGACACACGCACACAGACATCTTCCTTTAGAAAACTAGAAACATGAGGTCATACCTTTAGAACAATAGATGCATGAGGTCATGAACTTACAGTAGAACAACATTTCAACCTTTTGTTGAACTATCTATAGTATAACTAAATTGTTATAGTAGTTCCCTTCATCTTATTCTTTAACACGGTGACATAACATTCTTATTTTTTTATATGGGGTCGGCGGTCCAGAGCTAGAGGCAAATTAGTTTTTGTCATTTAAGGGAAACACGCTGGGTTCTACTTCTGGGTTCTACTGCTGGGTTCTACTGCTGGGTTCTACTGCTGGGTTCAACCATGAGGTGGCTCCCTCCATCCTGTTTTTTAATTGAAATTCTGATGTCTGCTTCTTTGCTACTGGTTACTGGGAAGGGGTCATAACAATCAAATCATATCATTATTATTGTTCATATCAGACATGTTTATCTACATTTACTTGAGAGATTGGACTGGCCAAGCAATTCTTTTAAAAAGCAACCATGGCGGAATATCACCAAATGGTGAAAACTACGGTGCTGGTTTTGGATGTGGATGAGAGAGAGATACTTTCACAGGTACAGCCGTCAGTATACTGTGGACGTTGACATAACGTACGGTCTGGACCAAGCATCATAATGGAGCCGCCGGCCAGGAGAGAAGAGTCTTACTGTGCGCTGGCTGGAGGAGCCAGGGTTCTGGGAGGGTCCACCTCAGGGTGTGTGTAGCCCAGGGTCCCAGAGTAGCTCAGCTCCTGAAACAAGTTCAACCACATGAGGAAGGACTGGGAGTGGGTGGGCTAGCATGAGGTAGTACTAGGTAGTACTATGAGTTAGAATGAGGTAGTACCAGGTAGGACTATGTGAATTACATTGAGGTCGTACTAGATAGTACTACGTGAGTTAGAATTAGGTAGTTCTAGTACCTGTATTGATAGCACCTACATGAGGTAGTTCCTCCAGCTAGTACTAGTGCCTGTATCAGGTAATACTAGGACCTCTATCAGGCAGTACAGCACTAGTATGAGGTAGGACTAGTACCTGTATGGGGAAGTACTAGGTACTACTGATATCTGTAAGATAAATTACTAGGAAGTACGATGTAGTACTAGTATGAGGTAGTACAAGGCAATACCAGCACCACTAAGTAGTACTCGTACCTGTATGAGGTTGACTGAAGGCGTTCTTGTTGGAGTTTTAGTGTTGCCTCCTCTGGTTCCCTGGCGATGGCGCTGCTTCACTATGTACTCATAAGTACTTAACCTGTTCCACACTACACACACAGTAACAATACTCATAAGTACTTAACCTGTTCCACACTACACTTACAGTAACAATACTCATAAGTACTTAACCTGTTCCACACTACACACAGTAACAATACTCTTAAGTACTTAACCTGTTCCACACTACACACACAGTAGCAATACTCATAAGTACTTAACCTGTTCCACACTACACTCACACACAGTAGCAATACTCATAAGTACTTAACCTGTTCCACACTACACACACAGTAGCAATACTCATAAGTACTTAACCTGTTCCACACTACACACACAGTAGCAATACTCATAAGTACTTAACCTGTTCCACACTACACACACACAGTAACAATACTCAACAATAGTACTATTATTTTATTGACATCAATGGAATTCACTGAGGACCCTAACTTGGAAGCTATGACCTATAGTTGTACAGACTCAAAAAACATAACTGGAATGTTACCCCACACACACAGGCCAGCAGACAGATAAACAGAGGAGCGGACAGAGAGACAGACATGTACTTACTGAGGTACATGTGGAAGCCCAGGAGGTGGCTGAGGAGGGTGCAGGACAGGAGGCCCAGACCGATGGTGACAGCAGCCAGGCTGGGGAGCACTACCCCAGAGGAGTCCAGGGGAGTCAGGGGCAGGAAGACGAACCACAGCCCTGTGTCGTTAGTCACTGGAAATATAGATACAAATATATACATATATATATATATATATACATGTATACACATATACATATTAGAGCGAGAGAGATACAAGACACCACATCCTTGTCTTTAGTGACTAGAAATGAACATGAACATACAGATTAGGGCTGGTAGCTTTTCTGATTGGACCCCCCCACAGTGACCTAGCCTGACTTCACTAGACCAATGATCCATCTGGAACCTCTCAGCGCTTTTGGTTTCCAATGAAACCACATATCAGCGCCAGCCATCTTGGTTGTTTATGAAAAGGCCCGCTGCGCTGCCACAGGCGGTCCTCAGAGAACATGCCGCCTGCACAACAGTCTGGTTGCCATTTAGATCCACTGTCCCACAACCTCTGTGAAGCCAGCAGCACAATGAGCCCAGACGGCTGGCCAATTAGGTTCTGTTCAAATGTCTGTGTAGACAAATAAAACCTGAAAATGAGGGTTAGGGTTAGGCTTTAGAGGTTGAATTTAAGATATAAGTGTGCACACTACAAACTCAATGATGAATACATTATGAAGTTGTTTTAAGTATAACTTTCCAGATTTATTATTGTAAACTTGCTATAGCTACTGTATTTGCTATCACTTCTATCATTATATGAAACGGAATATTACAGTGCAATGTAGCATTGAAATATAGACTTGATGAGCATGATATGATAAATAATAAAGTAGTTTTAAATCTAAGTTTCCATTAAATTTGTATTTGTAGTGCTTGCAGTAGTCCAGCAGGTGGTGCTGTTTGTCTTATTAAATATCCTCCGCCCACCGGATGTCCAGCCCCGCCCACACCGACCCCGACCCCACCCGATGCCCAACCCCGCCCACACCTGGCCCTGCCCCATTCTGCCTGCATGTGTTCTTTGGTTTAAGGCCTTCTAATATGGGACACGTCTCACTTGACTTCACAGTGAGAGTCCTTCTTGAAGTTGAATGAATATTTTATATTTTATGCTAGAAAGCAGAACTTCTGTTTTGTTGATGTTTCCATTGGATGCCGGAAGCCAAGCTATCCATATAGTTTAATGTTTTAATATATATATAAAGAGAGAGAGAGAAAGAGAGAGAGAGAGAGAGACTACCTTGGAAGTGTATGTCTGTGCGCAGCTGGGATGGATCCAGGAAGAACTGAATGAAGACATAGGTGGCACTCAGCAGGACCAGACAGATGCCCAGCAGAGCTGAGATCACACTGTGGAGGAAGAGCCTGGACAAACAGAGGCATACATGTATAGTGTGGACAGAGCAAGGGCCTGGTGATACTAGATAACCTGGTTAACCTGGTTAGATACCATCTTTAAACAGAGATGGTGTCTGGGTAGCCTGGTTATTTACTACAGTAGTGATCAGTTATGACAGAAATAAAGACTACACCTGTTGTTACTGCAGTTTGTCACTCACTTGTAATTCCTTCTCCCCACACAGTTGTTGAGCCACCTGCAGTGATGGTCGAAACTCGCCACGCATTTGTTACACGAGCTGCAGTGCTTTGACTTGGGGCCACTGCAACACAGATGCACTGTTACCAGGAACACCCACTGCAGAGCCACTGTGTTGGGGCTGGCATCATAACCATGTGTATTACCAGAAACAAGAAGACCCACTGCAGAGCCACTGTGTTGGGGCTGGCATCATAACCATGTGTATTACCAGAAACAAGAAGACCCACTGCAGAGCCACTGTGTTGGGGCTGGCATCATAACCATGTGTATTACCAGAAACAAGAAGACCCTGGTTAGTGCTGGAAGTCATTGTTCTAATAGAGCTGACTGAAGTTCACAATGGAGACATCCATATGCTTGTGTTTTTGTCGACAACATGATGTTATGCAGATTATTAAGATTAAGATTTAGAGCGTACAAAATCAGCCACGTATTGCCATACATACAGTTCTACATGTCGTCCGTCTTAATCTTTAACTGTTTCACACTCGTACTAGTAGACCGATGTGTCAGTCGGGACTCCTGAATAAAGTCACTCTAGAGCTGTATGTCCATTCAGGGCCACCGTAGAAACACAGTACAACATGGTACTCTAAAGCTATATGTCCATTCAGGGCCACCATAGAAACATAGCAGTACAACATGGTGCTCTAGAACGTCCATTCAGGGCCACCATAGAAACATGGCAGTACAACATGGTGCGCTAGAGCTGAACAAACTAAAAATAGGACAACAAAAAATGCAATTCATGTATTTCCTCTACTCACACATCCACCTGACAGAGGTAGCAGTGGCAGTTCTCGATCACATGGGCGTGTCTGGACCGGTCAAAGACGGGCACCGGACCCCTGGTGGTCTTCCTCCGCACGTTCTGATCCGCTGGATCCATTGAAACCGCCATCACATGGACACACAGGTGGCTGACCAACATGATGCCGGTGCACTGGGAGGGAGCTCAGGAGGGTACAGAACCAACACATCCCTACCTCCACCCTCCTTCACTTCCTAGCTCCACTTCCTACCTCCACCCTCCTTCACTTCCACTACACTGGAAGGCAGGCTGGCTCCTAACCTTAAAGAATACAATGTGTCCTAGCTCCTAGCCCCTCAAAGGATATGATGTGTCATAGCACCTTATGGGATATAATGTTTCCTAGCTCCAGGCTCCTTACCTTAAAGAATACAATGTGTCCTAGCTCCTGGCTCCGTGGGATATGATGGGTCCTAGCTCCTTACCTAAAGAATACAGTGTGTAGTAACTCCTAGCTCCTTAAAGGATACGATGTAGCCAGCCGGCAGCCAGTGTGGAGGTAGCAGAGGGATGAAAACTCCCAGGCTGGTGATGGCGAAGAAGAGGTAGAGCAGCCAGGCCAGCAGCTGGAGAGGGTGGGGCGGCCAGCTCCACCCATTGGTCCGAGAACACAGAGGCACTTGGTCTCCTCCACCTGCCTCGCTTACTGGGGAGGTACGGTTGGGGTTCCTACTGCACATATCCATCGCTTTCCCTTCAGCCAAACCAAGACCTCTTCCACCCTCCACCACATGGCCCTACGGCACCACCCTGTACTATCCAGTCTATAACATCTATACCCTATCGATCGGCCTGTGTATAATAGGTTGATATATCTCTATTACAATATCGAACGTTATAGGTCTATATCTATAGATCTATAAATGGTGACGCTGTAATTTAGCTGCCGTCAAAACCGCTGCGTCACCGTAATAATAGACATTCTTTATAAACGTTATCGATCAATTGTGTTGATGAGCAGTATTGATCACCTCAGAATAACCTGATCCGTGGCCGCTAGCTGGAGGAAGCAGGCTGGCTGATGGGTTATACTCTCATCAGCCTCTTCTTAGCGATATGTGTGAGATAGAGATATTAAAGGTGTTCGTTTTACCTACACTAGTAATCTTAGTTAACAACGATAGTTAGCATAGTTATTTAGTTAGCTAACACTAACAAGCTAGATGCTAACAGGCTAGCATCCCTCGCGTCTGTGTACTGTTTCCGTGGCAACGAACAGGACTCAGACTCGTTGCTGATTGGGTACCTGATTCGTGTTGCGTTCACATCCTATGGGAGTTACGGCTGTTAGCACCTTGTTTCGACCTCGACCTATTAAGATTGGCTTTAGGAAGAAAGTTTAAGAAAAACTGCTATTCTCCAACACATTTAAAAAGGTTCGTATTCTTCTTTCTTTTTCTACCTGTAATTTTCAAAAAGAAATCGTACAAATAAATGTGATTCCTGAAAAATACGATCTTACATTAATATCTCTATCATGAATATCTCTATCTCACACATATCGATAAGAAGAGGCTGATGAGAGTATAATCCATCAGCCAGTCAGGTTTAGGCTACCACATGCTATGCTAACCACACTGTTATCAGTTCTCAGTATTTTAAAGATTACAAGTAATTGATTTACACTGTTCCACTTGCCCCAAAAGTGAAACTATTCTCCTTGTTGTTTGAGATGGACCTAAGATAGTTACTCTCGGCTCAAATTGTTTACCAGGTAGAAATACAATGGCTTACCGCTGGGGAGGAAAACCCACAAGACCCAGAGGAACAACACTTTTTAATTCAACACCATAGGCTTCCAAGTCATGAGACTTTGTGACATTGTAAGTGATGAGTTACACAGAGTGACTAGGAGGTCACTGCCATGATCTCTTTGACGTTCCTTGCTTCAGGGTAATTTCTAATGGTTCTCGTGGCAGAGTGGTAGTGAGCCAGTGAGCCGCGGGTCAGAAGTGTGTCAGCTGCTGAGCAGCAGGACATTTCTTTCTGTCAGCATTAAAACCAAACAGGAGTTGTTTGAAAATGCTGGGTTTTCAAAGTGGACGCGACATACTGTATGTTGCCATCAAAGACACAAGAGAGATAAGAGATAAGATAATATAAGATAATAGACGTTATAAGACTAAATGAAGTCTTTATTATTATACATTATAATTATTTATTAGAATGCATCTTGGATCTAGGGGTGTTGTTGTCCATATTGTATCCACAACCCGTCAAAATAATCTCTTTTTCTGATAGGCACCACATGAAGGGGATTCATTCAGTTCCAGGTCATTGAAAGCAAACTCTCTTTTTAGCGTCTCAGTTTCCCTGTCGACCCTCTCTCACTGCCGGTGCCAAAACATGTTAGGCCACCTTCGCCTGCCCTCGATATTATTACATTGACCAAAAAGTAAACTTGATCTGGCCATTACCTCCTCCACCATTGCCTCATGTTCTGCTTTAGAAAAGTATTATTTGTATGTGTTTATATGTGTTAGACAACCAAGTGTTTACCCTAAAATGACATTTGAATTTGTTCAAAAAACACACAGCGCCAAAGAAAGTCACTTTAATCAAAGAATTTAGAAACATGAACATCACATTTTGTCAAATCATATAAAAAAATTCACAGTTTAAGTGAGGGATAAATCCCACGTCTTTACGACAGCTGAGGTTCAAATAGTCCAGTTTGATCGATTAACCCAAACCCATACAGAATTATGTACAATCGTCACAAAACTGGGTTCCCAATATATATATATATATATATATATATATATATATGCATATGTATATATATATATATATATGCATATACTGTACATATATATATATATATATATACACACACTCCCACAAATGAATATAACATTTTATATGTATACATTACTCAAGGAATATAAATACAGATATTTTGATTTCATAGTTGCAGTCACCATAATATAATAAACCACTTGTAAATAACAATATAATAATAATAATAAAAATAATAGTAAAATAATAAAAAATAAAAATAATAGTGTAGGCCTAGTGTGTACTGTGTGAATCAGTCAAAATAAAAAAGAAAAATTAACTATATTATCAAACATATGGGCAGAAATGGCAATATGATCTGAAGTCAAGGCACGTTGTACCCGCATCAACATGCCTGTATTGTCAGATACACGTACCAGCGATGTCATGCTGGTCAAGGCTAGCTGTACTCGGTCTGTCTGTACATGTCCCAGTCTATATGGTCGTCATGGGGACAGAATCACTACAGCAAAAACAAACCCATGATCCTTTCAGCAATACACCATATCCCTCCATCTTCTGATGAAGCCAGACTGGCAAACAGACTACTGCTCTGACTTCTCCTCATTGTTGTTGTTGTTGTTGTGAACGGTGTGCAGACCAAGCCCTGACTGCCTTCTTAGAGCCTGAGGCATGAGCTTCTTCTTAACAAACAGTTTCTGGAGGAAGGTGTCGCTGAAGCGGTATGGCAGGTAGCTGGAGAGGAAGTACATGAAGCCCACTCCAGGACCAGCATAGTAGCGGACACAGGGCTGAGGGGACAGCAGAGCCTGGACAATGGCATCAACCACAGGGCTCAGGTCCTCTGGGGCCTTCCTGGCATGGTCCTGGAACAGATCTCTAGTCTCGGCCAAGTAGTCCTCTCCATAGTCCTCCAGCAGAGCTGGACAAAGGTTGTGGAGAAGGTGGTCTTGTTGCCTCTTCCAGTAGACCTCGTCACTGGACTGACCTACAAGACACAGCAGGCATTACCCCTTGTCTAACCTACTATCACTAACTGTCAGTAGTTATCACTATCACTATTCAGTAACTATCACAAACTAATTAACTATTAACTAATTACTAGCTATTAACTATCACGATTAGCTAACAATCATTAGCTATCAGTAACTATCATAAACTAATTACTAGCTATTAACTATCACGATTAGCTAATGATCATTAGTTATCAGTAACTATCACTAGCTATCACTAACTATCACCAGCCATCATTATTCACCATCACTTACTTTCACTAGCTATCAGTAACTTTCAGTAAACTTGTTCTGGCCATTACCTCCTCCACCATTACCTCAAGTTCTGCATTAGAAAAGTGTTATTTACATGTGTATGTGAGATATAACTATCACCAGCCATAACTATTCACCATAACTTACTTTCACTAGCTATCAGTAACTTTCACTATCCCTAGTTCACTAACGAT
>OMKI01052906.1:0-12855 GCA_900302315.1 Phycis blennoides
TATAATACAATACAATACATTGATCATAGTTTTATATTTTAATTTCTTTTTTTTTTTTTATAGATCTATTTATACATCCGCTTATTCTCTGTGTCTGCCGGAAACCATAGCAACGACATTTCGCTGCCAAAAATCACTCTGTGTTTCTTGTGCAACGACAATAAAGAGCAAGTTGAGTTGAGTTGACTCTCACTGGTGTCTTTTCTGACAGAATCCACTATCAACAAAATAATGAAGAATATTCTCACAAGCGGCTATTGATACGTCAGTCACAGCAGAAGTGCATGGGTTAACAACAGTGTTAATTGTATCAAATAACACCTTTGGACAATGACTGCTGCTAGAAATAATATTAGAGAGGTACTGAGATTTTGCTTCATGTACGGCTCTCTGATAGACACATGCAGTTTGTCCTTCTTCAGTCTGCGTTCCGCCTGCCTGCAACGTTGCCTGATGGTGCGGGTGGTGTCGTTCAACCAGGGGTCCGTTCTTGGCTTGGCAGATTTTTGCCTAAAAGGGGCAATAGAGTCCAGAATCCCAGCACAGGTGGAATGGAAGTTATCCAAAATTATCAGGACAGAGAGGGGAAGCCAAGCCGTTCAAGGGAAGAAACTGTGAGTCATTGAAAGCAGCAGTAAATTCATCGGCCGTGGAGGGAGTGATGATACGCAGCTGACGGGATGGAGCAAGAGGTTTGCTGACTGGTTGGGGGGCTATCACTTCAAAAACGATAGGGAGATGATCTGAGATTGCAGTCTCAGAAATCTCTTTAAGGGAAACTGAGAGCCCGAAAGAAATAACAAGGTCCAATGTGTGCCCAAGATGGTGCGTTGGTTTATCCACGGATTGAATCAAATTAAAAGTTGCCAACAGGCTTTTGAAGTCAGTGGCGAATTGGTCAGATGGGCAACAAACGTGAACATTAAAATCCCCACAGATCAGGAGCTTGTCATATTTTGGGAGAATGTCAGCCAGAAACTCAAGAATAAAGTCCTTATTATATTTCGGAGGGCGCTAAACAACTGCACACAGCACAGGACACAACACTGCGAACTCCACCGCAAACAATTGCAGTTCAAACGAGGAGTATGTACCTGTGGGAAGAAGCCGACATTTAACGTTTTCATTGAACACAGCAGCAAGTCCCCCCCCTCGCCCCGACACTCGCGGGGAGCTGAAGAAAGAACAGCTGGGTGGGAGGAGCTCAGAGAACGTGCTGTATTCACCTGGTTTTAGCCAGGTTTCAGTCAATAGGAGGAAATCAAGGAATGCAAAGTAAAAAAGTCATTTAGGATAAAAGTCTTATTTGCAACGGATCTGGTGTTGATGAGAGCCAGGCGAACCAAACGCCATTCCGTCTGTTGGGAGGCCCGTTTACCCGGACGGAGATTCTCCAGCGCACGGCCCCATCTACGGATCCTCATGGGCCGGCGGCAGGGAGGTGGGTACCCGGCCTCCGGTACGGTCGGCAGCAGCCATCGATAGGAGTAATCCACGAAGCCTCGGATGTCGTAGCCGACGCAATCACTGGAGAGACCAAACAACGGATGGCGCGCGTTGTACGTGGTGGACGAAGCCAGGTGAGCTTTCAGCCGGCATATTACTCCACCTCTCTTTCCTCGTCTTCTGCGATGGCTGTTGCATGGTGACCGACCAGGTAGACACCATAGGTAAGAGGGTACAGACGCCAGAACAGGTGGCGGTGGCTTTGTCTGATCGTTAAAGTCATGGATCGGTAGTTTATCCACAGAATCGTGGATTATTAAGAGACTCAGGTGATCATACACCAGTAGTGATAACACTGAGATAAAAGCGAAAAACAGGACAATACACAGAAAAGGTAGCAGCGGTAGACAGCCAGCCACACACAACGGCGCCATCTTGTCCTCAGATGATAAGTGTGATTCATAAGGTAAGATGTGAAGCAGGATAGCGCAGTGTCAGTAATGCCAAGATCAGCGAGCGTGGTGAGGAGGGTCTGGTGGTTCACGGTGTTGAGCGCCGCAGACAGCACCGATGAGAGGGAAGAGGCCTTGGCGGCACAAAGGGACTCGGCCACCGTCAGGAGGGCCGTCTCTGTAGAGTGTGCAGTCTTGAAGCCTGACTGAAGGGGATCAAGCAAGTCATTTTCTGAGAGGTAGGAGGACAGTTGGTTAGAGACTGCACATTCCAGGGTTTTAAAAAGGAACGATGGAAGAGATACCAGTCTGTAGTTCTGGATGTTAGCAGTGTCAAGGGTAGGTTTCTTGAGGAGTGGTTTGACTGGCAGTTTTGAAGGGTGCTGGGATGAGGCCTGAGGTGAGGGTCAATGGGACAGGTGGTTGCATGGTTGGATGTGACCAGTCTAGCAGAGGTGGGAGTGAGGGTAGGGAGGATTGCTGTAGAGAAGAGGCTAGGGAGGGTAGCAGCAGGGGTAAAGGAGATGCTGATGTCCGTCACCTTCTTGGTACACTCACCAAACTCTCATAGAATGAGAGTAGATCATACTCTCATTCTATGAGAGTTTGGTGATTGTACCAAGATTGTCGATCATACATGCATGAATAAAAATGATGCGTATCAACTTGCTTCAGCTGAGGTGAGAGAAGACCCAGCAGGAACTGATTCAGACACAGACGAAAAACAGGCAACGTCAGAACAGGTATCTTCAGAGCCGGGGGTAACGGAGCACCCACCCCCGCTAAAAAGCCAGAAGAGACACACAGGCCTACCCCGAGACTTCACCTCAAGTACAGTATGTTTGTCAGCATTATCTTTTTTTAATCAAATAGTAAGTCGAGGTGATTTATATAGACTGTCTTATTTTCAATTACTTTAATCAGAACTGGCAATGGTATTTATCTAGAGGGAGAATAAGATGATTGTCCAGGTCTATGATGTACTCTACCTGGTGTGGCACTGCAACCAGTGGAAAATGTTAGTCCGGAGCACTGCGTGGAAGTATGTATGCGGGCGAAAACATGTGGCTATTCTGCATGTGTGAAGGTCAGGGGACAGCAGGGGCCCCAGCCTGCAGAAGAGTAAAACATCAATACCTAATATTAACCTCTACATCCCGAAAGGACCCATAATCGGGCAACCCCCAGCCCCCAAAAAAGAAGGTATTGATATTGTACAAAGATATTGCAAAGCACTTAAACATGGTGCGAAAACAGGCATTTGACAAATCCAAATCAGCGTTTAGTGTATGATAGCCATTGTTAGGTAAATTAAACACAATTCCAACCCATAACAAAATAATAGCAGTTATGCATTTCATAACTTTGAACATGGAAACAACGCAACAATAGTGATATTTTTTACATATTATCTACACAAACTGTTTATCAAGTTAAAGCGGAGCCTCGACTGATTTCAACACTCTGATCAACTTGCCGAACTACAAGCCAAAAACCATCAAGAATTTACTTTTTCTGGAAACAACCACAAATTAGGTCTTGTTTTTGTCATCACATTAAACCCCACATTAAATTGATATTTCATTGTCTGGGCACCATTTTGAAACACAATGTTTACAATCAATGTATAGTAGCTAAAAAGAGGATTTCACAGGAATGAGGTCTTCATCGCTATCTAGTGGCCGATTGGCACAATGGCGATGGTTTTGCTGGGAGGGAATGTGAAGTTGCAGCATGCTGGGGGCCATCTTGTGAGATAAGACCAACAGCGGCGGTAACCTCTAAACATGGTGCATTCACACATTCATAGGTCAAATAGGCTACCTGTTTATATTGTCATTTTTTGCATTGGATTTATAGGGTTTTTTTAGACTGCATAAAGCTACCTCAATTACCCCTTAAGAACCCAGACCCATTTCTGCTTAAAAGGAAAATGATGGGGGATATACCACAGAGCAAGTGGAACACAGAACACATTTCTGATGTTTGTTCTAAAATACTACCACCAAATCTGTGATGTGATATATACATTACATTGGGCGTTTAGAGTAAATGTATTCTTTATTTGAAAATAACAAAACTTGATAGTTTTTTCTGCATAGTACCAGGAATTTGCCTTTTTATTTGCATTTCCACAATATATAACAAATGTGTGACTTTAGTAATGCAGTTTAAACAACTTTTTTTCAGATTTGCTTTATGTTACAAAATATGCAAACTGAATAACAATAGGTAACACTGCCTCTTTGGGGAAGTCGTATCCTGGGACAGTCCATGACTGTGACATCACAACCACACCAACATGTTTAGTATATGTCACTTAGGCACTTAATGAGTTAAAGTCAAGCACAAACCTGTATAAGAAAGATTTTAGGACATTTAAAGTGTTTGTTACACTGGTGTCACCATGGGTTCCATGGGTTAAAGCTCCATCTTGGCTCTACTTCACTTTGTGGCTACCAACTGATAATGCACAAGGTGGTGGTCGGTCGGTGGTCGGTCATTCTGAATCATGGGATTTATTTCGGGCTGAAATTCTATCTAATCTACTATTTATGTTGTGTTCTAGCTTTATTCAGTCTGACCCAGCATCTATTTCACAGGCATCTTTCTTTTGGTACCAAGGTTACACGTGGCCCTCATCGTTGTGGAGATAGTCTATTCTCTTTGCGTTCTTTTCTACAAAAACCTGAGAAAGAGGCCTAAAAAGATCAATGAGACCA
Source organism: Phycis blennoides (assembly GCA_900302315.1). Taxonomy (NCBI): domain Eukaryota; kingdom Metazoa; phylum Chordata; class Actinopteri; order Gadiformes; family Phycidae; genus Phycis; species Phycis blennoides. The sequence continues at coordinate 4,622 of OMKI01052906.1, forward strand.
ACTCCCCCAATAATGTGAATAGGCTACTACCATGACAGAGGTGAAGTCGTAAAGGTTTGAAATCACTTAACAATAACTGACACTGATGTATACTTATGGGATTTGAGAGGAACCCACCAGTGAGTCGCCCATGTGGTAGCCTATTCCAAGTCAGAATAGGCTGCCACAACATGTAGTTGTAGTCCACCTTTAGTTGGGCTCAACCCCTAATGACAATGTGACATGCATATAGTGCCTTGCAAATATTTACAACCCCATGCTAAATCGATAATTTCAACGGATAACCATGAATACGTTTATATTTTCTATATATATTTGAATTTACAAAAAGTAATACTTTTAAATAATTACTAGTTTAACAGTTTGCAAAAGTACTCAAACCCTTTCACTTCAACAAACCTCAATTCAATAAGATCCACAATGTTACCTTCAGAGGCAACCTAATTAGTTGGGTGGTCTATTGTAGTGTATAATAATGATTCAGAATCACATCCTGCTGTTTTAGAATGGGCACTGAGTTAATGAAACCTGAAGCAAAGACTCAACCATAATGACCCGAACATAAGTAAAAGGTCTAGCAAAGCAGATGGAGGTGTACAAAACACTGTTTGTCTGTGAACCACAAGGGGACAGTCCACCATGTCATCAAGCAATGACAGAGGAATCATACAATCCAGATATTGTCATATCAGGCTGCCCCCCCAATCTGTGCACTTGGGCAGGAAGGAAAGAAGAGATCCCTACCTTGTTACATTCCCGCCCAAGTAGCTCTTAAAATGTCACAATGGTTGGTACATTTAGGAAGCTCCTGGTTCTGGATCACCGGTGATCCAATGGACTTCACCCAATGGGGGAAAGGCCCAGTCACCTCACCCCACCCTAGCCCTTGTGGAGGCTTGGTCAGTAAAGAGCCTTCCACAGGGACTCAATGCTACTGTGATACACATCTTCATTACCTCTGTTTTACAGGTTGGTGTCCAGCCAAATACATGCCTTGTATTATTTTTACCTTTTTCCACTTTTCAACCTTTTAAAACCTGCGCCATGAACTGTCTGCATGTTCTTGGTCTATTCTGACATTTTTCATCTACCATCTTGTATGGTTCCATAGAATAACTAAATATTAGTGGTCGTGTAGTGTAGTTTTTTAAATGCTATAGCTAGTCAGTTAGCTCTATCCTTAGTATCAGTACTTTTACAGTACATTTATTGTGGCCTAACACTGCCTTTAGGCTACATTTACTTTACTTTTCTTTACAGTCAATGAATGACATTATGAGCAAAGGTAGCAATTAGCTTCGAAATGTGAAGATTGTGAGACCAAGATGGCATCATACTAAGCAACGCATCTGTCTGTCTTTCCCTCTAGCTGTCTGGATTCTGTTAGCCACTGCATTAACCGCTCTTCAATTCAGTTTGCAATCAGATTTGTGTTCGCAGCCAGCCATTGGTCTATTGTGGTTCCCGTTCCACCCATCAAACAAATCTTCCACAGCTCAAGAGCCACCCAATTGGCCTGCCCAAATTGGCATTGTGATTATTTGCCATCTTTTTCTTGATTATTTATCTCTGATGATGAAATGCGCTGGCATTAGGACAAGCGCAAGTTGAGCAAATGCATTGCATAATTTATATCCATACGTCAAAAAATTATTTGCAACCCATTTGTAACCTAGAGGATGAATAACGTTAATGTTTGACAGCAGAGTTCTGGAATGTTTTACTTTTTCATTCATCAACCTCTGAATTTTGCCAATTCAACATAAAAAAGTTAGTCCAAAGCACTATAAACACTATCTAAATCATAAGTAATTCAAAAAAAAAAAGGTCTATAGATTAAGTAAACAATGGTGCACTGTCAATACAGCACAGCAATATGCCACACACAAGGTTTCATAATGGACTGTGGATTGGGCCACTTGCATGTTTTGTTGTGAAATTATGTATGTGGGCGAAGACACGTGGCTAATCTGCATGTGTGAAGGTCAGGGGACAACAGGGGCCCCCTGCAGAAGCGTAAGGCCACATCACAGGCAACAACAATCAGCAACTGTGTAAAGCACCAATACATAACATGATGCACAACTCACCCCCCTAATTATATGATTACCATGTAAGAGGTGAAGCGACAAAGGTCTGAAAAGACTAAACAAAAAGTTACACTAATGTTTACTAAATTGTGACTTGAGATCATTTGCGAGGAAACCACCCATGACGGAGTCTTGTGGAAAGAAAACGAGACGGGCGCAGATGCAAGACCCGTATGTAGGCTACCGCAAATGCGTTGTCGTCAAACGTATACATGTATTATAATTAGCGTGTATACTGTAATAGGAAATATTTGCAATTTTTTCATGTGTGAACCCATGCAGGCCTGGGCTGGAAACCGCTGCGGGGCTCCGTTATAAATCACCTAGCTTGCCAGTGCTAACCTAGCCTAGCATTACAAGCTAAAACCGGACAAGTCACCTTGGACGTGGTGTTGCAACAAACTTTTGACTGTCCATGAAATTCCCATGGCCGTTGATGTGTTTTGCTCGCACAGCCAACAAGTTGTGCGTGAGGCTACATTAACCGATTATATGTGTCCACAAAATGTGTACATGGTTGTGAAAACGGCATCTAAAACGCAGTAGGAATAAAACAATGATACCCTGCTATCGTTAGCTAGCTGGATAAATGCTAAGCAAGGCAGCGTTCAGTTGCCACGGGCTAGCAAACTTCCGTTTCAATATTGAGTCATAAACACATGATTTAATCAAACGTGGTATTTACCTGAGCTCGGCTACTGACTTGTCCGTTGGTTCCAGGGCTAATCGCAGGGTGATTTCGCTGTTGTCCTCCCCAGCCATGGCTAGCTGAGACGTATTGGGACCCCATCTCTTTACCAAGCCCCATGTTGGGCTGTGGTTGTGCAGAAGGGTTGTTGTAATCTTGGTAGCCACTAGCATAACCCCGCATCATGGGGCTTGGAGATGTCAACAATTGGTTTAAAGTTGGCGTGGCACCGGACGGGTGTTGCTGACTTTGTCCGGGGAACCTCTGGAAACCACCAGCACGACTACCACCTCCACCCGGGGACGCCGTAGTAGCCATAGCCGCTTTGCTTTGACTAGTAGCGGTCGCGTTGCTGCCAGGGCCCATTGGGTTATTGCCCTGGCGTGAGGGACTCGCCATACCTCCATATCCACTGTTACCGTAGCCAGGTCGATAGTTTTGGTAGTGGTGGTATGGGCTATTGTAGCTTTCGTGTGAGTTTTGAACTTGATCCATGGTGTTCTGTACCGAATGCACTATCCCAGACCCTAGGCTTTGTTGTCCGCCATGTTGATCAAAGCAAGGCCCTCCTCTTCCATTCCCATAATAATTATTAAACTGGGTAACAGAGCTGTTCTCATTCCGAGGGTTGTTGTTGTTGTTGTTGTTGGTCGTTGATCCCCGGCTGACATGCTCGTACCTGCTGTCCATCCGCTCCTCCGGTTTGTACCTTGACGGATCCCCCTCCACCTCCTCACGTTTATTATTCAGTGGTTGATGGCGCTCGACTCGATTCCCCGAAATGTTTTCTTTTCCTCCATGCTGGCGGTTTCCACTTTCCCCTTGTATCGACTGCTGTTGGTTGTTGTTTTTGTTGTTTTGACTTTGTCGTTGGTGGTGATGTTCAAAAAACTGATTGGATGCTTGCGACTGTGGCTGTGGAGGTGTGCGTAGGGAGGGAGGCGGTTCGCCGCCACCGCCATGGGTTCTGATTTTAGGGTTGCCAAGCATTCCCGTTGTTTCCATACTGATCACATCCGAAAATGACCCCCCAATATATCCAAAACAAAAGCAACGCCAAGTTATTGATCTTGCTTACTTTTACCTTGACTTCGATCGCTATGACTGTTCACAGGACTCCGACCAGGTGGGCTGGCATCTCGAGGGGTTTCTCGCTCGCTCACTCGCTCATGTGCATTATTCATACAAAGTCGTCCTCTGGTACAGGTCCACCGCCCCACATCTCCAATCTTTCTCTGGGTTGCCTCTTACAAAAAGACAAAAACATATCCCACTGTTTCTTGCAATTTGACGCCGATATAGACCTATATACATAGTGGTCTTTGGCATCTTTCCCTCCGCTGCAAACGCTTCTGGTTAACGTCAATGACATCGCCAGTCAATCATAATAATCGAACTGACAAAATATATTAAGAGCAATTATTGTCAAATAACGGTCAATTTGGTGTGAGCCTATATAATATTAGAGCTCAATTTGTCCATTATAACCAATCCTTTCAGTGCGACATTCACATGGAATAGGCCTACAGTCTGTATCGACTTTTATTCAGCACAACTTTTTCAACGTTGATGGCTTTTCATCACTTTCGGTTGACCGATGCAATTATGAATGTAGGTAGCTTACATTTACCGGTTAAACCAAAAATAATAAACCAAAGACGTGGTTAAAACCGTGCCATAGCAATAGGCTTGCATAAAGTGTACACGCTGGAAACATGCAACTGAAGAGGAGTGGAGCAACAACGTGGAGCAATACATTTTGCGTCAACCACAAAGACGTTTATTAGTTCGAACAGGTGTTTACAACAGATATAGCCTAATAATGCATAGACCTATTATGCATAAACAAAGGCTACACCTAGTGACAACCCCAAATAGGCTATATCCAGGCAAATGTGTAGGCTAAGTCGTATCAAATGGAGAGAGCGAGAATGCCTCCACATGAGGGAACATGTTGGTGTGTGTGTGTGTGTGTGTGTGTGTGTGTGTGTGTGTGTGTGTGTGTGTGTGTGTGTGTGTGTGTGTGAAAACAGCCCCGGCAAGTCAAGCAAGGAAAGTGGGTCAGGCTGAGTTTATCAGTCAGACATGGAGCACTTTCCTACAAACCAAGACTTGCAACGGGGTTTGAACAACCACGATACATTTTGACTGCAAACATAGGTTGTTTTTTTTGTTAAATACGAAATAAACAATTGACAACAGTTGTGTATATGTATATGTATATGTCGTCTGTATGCATAGCAGAGCTACAATGTATTGTGAATGTCTGACCCACCTCGTACTGTACCTATAATGGGTGACTATAGCGACGTGTCTGTAAATGTGATGTGGGCCTATAGCTGGCAATTTCAACCTTCTAAATATTTAGTTGACAATAGTGTATTGCTTTTGCCTAGCCTATAGGCTACCTAGCTGCAAGACCATGTTATTACAAAAGTTATGCTAGTTACAATATCGGCCGCCTCGATTAAGAAAATAGAGGCCTAGTTTATGGCTGCGGTCATTGAAGTCCCTCGGAAAACCCGCTGGTGAACATATCTGTTATGAAGATGCCATATGTGGCTGATCGCTGCTACTCTTGGGTCACCTGGTCATTTTTTTTGGTAATTTATAAATGCATGTTCTTAAAATATGTACAGGATCAGGATGTACGGAATCTCAGTCGCTGTGAGTTGTGTCTTGCAGTGCCACCTGCTGGATATGAATCCAATGCACAATGTCGCAATTGCAGTGTTGATCCAAAATGCGCGTAATTCCCACGAACATCTTCATATTCAAGAGTCTTTATGTTCCTTATAATCAGTTGGATATTCACTTTCTCTATGCAGAAGGATATTGGGACACAGAAGACAAAGCCTATATCATCGTTTTATTTGAATGTACAGTATAACGAATAAAGTAGTGGGCCTACGTTCATATTCACGTTCACAAGGACAGCGTCTACAATTACAACGGGATATGCACAAACATACAAACAGTCAACTATATTGTCAAACTAAGCCTCATAGCTTTCATTAGATTGTCACGTTTTTCTGTTGTACATACGCACGTATGCCAACAGGGGGGGCTAAAACCACATGAAAATGTGAACAACGGGCCCTCTGCAGCATCAACGACATTTGTACCTGATCTATATTCGTTAATTGTGCTGCTTTGGCGTGTTATGCTGATGGCATCAAAACGAATGTGCTGAGGGATTCGCACTACCAACTGTCCAGCCAAGTCATTATGTCACAATGGGCCAACACTTTCTGGTTTCCGCGTTTTATTTCTGAAGCATACTGTACGTCCGTGCAATTCGTATTATATATTCTGTCTATGCCATAACAAGACTACTTAGTTGGTACTTTATTGTAATTGTTGTTATGTACAGAGAGAAGACACCTTATTTGTTGACATATAGCAACGCGAAGAAAAATCGCTTAAAGCTTCCCTGAGTAAACCTAAATTAAGATTATGACATGAAACCAAACACAAGATTGGACTATGCAATTATGTAGACGAAATTATAGAATCAAGTATCCTATGTATTATATAATAATAAAATAACAATAATCGCCAGCGCTTCAGAGCACGTCTTATCTTGGTTGATCTAAAAAAGGTCACCTTTGATGGTTCGGCCTCGCTTATATAAGGAGTGATTTATTACCGCAAAAATAAGCTATTTATCAAATCACAAAATACAAGGACAGCATTTTTGACTTCCGTCCTTCTAGGTTATTGTTTCATGACAATTATGCCATGAGCATTAATCAAATGGGCAACATCAAAATTAACAAAAAAAGTAACAAAAATAATAAATGAATAATAATATAGAAATTATTTGGATGAATGTAATTAGGCATGTGAAAGTGTTGTCTAAATAACTAAAATATATAATCGGTTTCATTTTTTCAGTATACTAATCCAATTTATTACATTCATATTTATATTTTATTTTCACTTAACGAGAGGGTGTCTTCTGTAAAATGTGAAAAGATATAACACTATTAGTGACTAACACAGTTTCCTGTTTAACAAAATATAATAAGAAACGTTCACCTTTTTTTCATAAATGATAACCAACAAAAACAGATGTCGAGGTTTCAGTATTTTATTATGATAGTCTAATTTTCAGTAGCAATTACTAAAATAATTGTAATCATTTGCTAAGGAAAATAAAACAGCGAAATATAGACACACATATAGGCATATATTTATATTCTTATTTTATCATATAGCACAGCCAAGCTGATTTAAATGAATCAACGATTTCTGCCTACATGGGTTATTTGTTGATAATTATTAATAATTGTTATTATTGATTATTATTATTATTATTGAAGTCCATCAGTCAGTCTACATTCTGGTTCTTTTTAGTTTTTTTTATACATTACATGACAAACAGGATTCGATACCCATGGTATATGTTATACTTGTTAATGTACTTTTCTTTAAACATTCTTATGCCTGTGATATATTATTTGCTATGTTTTTAAAATGGCCTACACAAAATGTAGGCTTTTAATCAAGGCCATTTTCGTCCATTCCCTTTAATCTTATCCCTTGACTTCTTTTAAGAGGATATAGATGTAGGCCTTTATTAAATCGAAAAAGCAGCGCAATCTAGCACGAAATCTCCACAACATTGTCAGATAATACAAACCAATAGCAGACAAGTAAGTAGCTGTTTGTCAATGCATTCTTTTTCGTGTGAAGAGGTCCCAACATTTTGAACATACATACATTGATTTACACTCTCCTGTTCTACATTGCCTATATACAGTATATATAGGCCCTTTGAACAAATATTTTTTTGAAAAATGTATCATCTCTGAGGTGGATATTTTAAGAGAACTCCAGATCCGAATAGACATTCATCTGCTATTTCGTTTTGGCGTGAGCCTACTAAAGAATAAATACGTACAAAACGGTCGCTTTAAACCATTTATTTTATACTCTTTTTTTGTTATGCCCTTACGACACCTTCAGATAAGACGCGCGGGGAGCCTCGCACCGTCGGGCCTGCTCATGGCGCATTACGCACGTCTATGGAGTAATAATAACCCGGTGAAATAAAATGTGTTTCAGGACATCCGTTATTTTTTTTTAAAGGAAAGCTTCTAAAACATAAAAAGAAAGAAGACACAATAAGCAAATCATGACGGTTTTTGGAGGCTGCCGACCGTTTTTTAAAGCTGTACATGCCTGAGAGCGGTGCTTTCTGTCCTTGTGTTCACAAGCCATTCAATAACGCAATGTATCGACCTTCTCCTTCACACAAAAAAGGTGTTTTTTCTTTATATTCTAGGTTATAAACGACAATCCCGAGTAGAAAAAAAATGCAGCCATTCTGACAGAACGCGACCCGAGAGTATCGACGTATTTACAGAGAAAAGCTCATGAAACATCTCACTTCACTAACTCCAGGACCACCCTGCCCCCCCCCCCCCCCCCCCCCCCCCCCACCCCACCCG
>OMKI01052908.1:2500-11712 GCA_900302315.1 Phycis blennoides
GTCCGCCGTCGGGTGTAATTAAAATCTCAGCATGGATGGCCACAAGTGAACAAGATATTCCGCCGTGCACCCCGACAATGGGAGTCATTCTTTTGAACTTGGGCGTTTACAGTCAAAGTAGACGAGAAGTCGCCCCACTCTTGAAACGGGATTAAAGGAGCACTTTATACGATTCTCCTTGTGTTGTGCCATCAGCTGAACATAAAGTCTGAACTGCAATACATTTGTAAACGTGGTGTCCGGCGGCACGCATTCAGAAACCTTCAGAACATATAGCTAGCTGTTCGTTACATGCAAAAGTAGCTTACCTGATCTTAAATTAATTTAGCTTAATTTAAGTGGTGGGTCGTATTTGGCTGAGCATTTATTATTAGGGGTCTTACGAAATGCAAATGCCGGACGTTTAAACGCTTAAAGTCTGTCCTCAAACAAGCTCTTAACATTTTAGGAAATACTTTTTGTCACTGTTTGATGATTTTGATGTTACATACCAGTAAACCGGCGGCTTCAATTTTAAGCCACTTACATGTTTAGGTGGCTCAAAATTTCTACATATTAATTTCTAAGCCACTTAATTTGAAGCTGCTTCAAATTTTAAGTGGCTTAAAATTGAAGCATATTAATTTCTAAGACGCTCAATTTGAAGCAGGTTCAATTTTAAACTTTGTAAAATTTTAAGCATCTTAAAATTGAAGCATCATAATTTCTATGCTTCTTATTTGAAGATGCTTCAATTGTAAACAGTTTAACATTAAGGCATCTTAATTTCTAAGCTGCTTAATTTACAAGCTCCTCAATTTCTAAGACGTTGATTTTAGGGTGCTTAAATTTTCAGTGGCTTAAAATTGAAGCTGCATCTTGAAGCAGCTGTTTTAATTTCTCAATCTTTCCATCATTTTTCTATATCTTTTTTTTTCTCTTATTCTCTCCATAATTTGGATGCCTTCACTTGTCTTATGTCCATGTGGTGCAGTGGTAGGGCATGGGCAAAATGGCTGGTTGTTCAAGTCTGACCTGAACCAAGCACATTGTTAGAAATGTCCTGAAAAGTTTGCCACTGTTTGTCAGAGATAGATTTTTTTATGATGATTTTGAGATGTTTAGTACCGGTAAACCTGTCTTCATGGCATACCAATGACATTTTACTATACCTACCAAGTTCACTATTTCCTCCACATATGGAAGCGTGCTCTTTCTCAGAATATATACTGATCCCTCCAAGTTAATAGCCAGGTCCTTCTAGCCAACTGGTGAAGCACAGAGCTAATGCGTGTGAGGACCAGGTTCAAGTGTGACCCCAACTCAATGTTTTGCCAGAAATGTAATGAAATCCATTTAGCCACTGTTTGTCTTTGAGACATGGTTGATGGTGTTTTAATGCTGTCAACTTGTGGTCTGTATGTTATGGTATAATGTTTAGTATTCATGCTTAGTGGCCTCTGGTCCCATTCCATCACAAGGTTGTTTGAAATAAAACATTGAAGAGTTTGAGGGTTGTGGCGGGGTCATACATGGTTCCACAATGGGTCACCTTTTAAAGGAACACCATTCGGGGTTCCGAGGTCACCCAGGAAAGCTTATCCCTGCCTTGGAAAAGGGATTAGGAATTACACTTGAGGCTAGAAAGCCTGGGAAAGCTGACGGCATTTCAGCCCCGTTCAGAAAGAGGAGACGGTAAAGGAGGAGAAGGCTTTTAACTCTGTCTCTCTCTCTCTCTGTGTCTCTCTCTCTCTCTCTCTCTCTCTCTCTCTCTCTCTCTCTCTCTTGCACTCTCTCTCTCTGTCTCTCTCTGCCTCCCTCTCTTTTTAACATACTGGCCTTATTTCAACCTTTTTAGACCACTGCCTGGAGCTGGAACATAAGACCGACCCCTGACGCACTGCGATAGTGAAATGTGGGGTCAACCCTGCTTCCTCCTCTGTCCATCTGTGACGCGAGACGGACAAAAGGGATTGCAGGAGTGACCTCTGAGCCTCGAAGATACATTTAACCCGCGTCGGGTTGCAGCATTGCCATTGCACCTCGTCACGACACACGGGGGGGGGTTCTGAGTTATAGCCACGAGCCGGGATGGTGTCTCTCAAGGCATGACTCCTTTATGGTGCCTAGTGGTGGTCACATTCATAAACCACTTTGAAGAGACGCTCTGTGAACTCGGAGAGACGATTCTTGTAAAGGATCTAATTTGGTGTATGTTGTTCCGCGGAGGGCTTGGTTAATGTGTGCCGTGTTTTAAATGGCGCGGCAGCCTGGGCGACGGCTCCTTACTGCACTGTAACATACATACCACATGCTGTACTTCAAAAGTTCATTCAAATAAAATTCACATACATGCTGTGAATTTTATTATATTTTAATCTGCTCTCACCATTAAAATTTAGATTTTAGAAATTAGAATTTAGATTTAGTACAAATGCAGTAAGTAAGCAACCATTATCCTCTTCTCAAGGACATTCAATATCTTTTTTGGGGGGGGTAAAATGTACATAGTAATAATAATTTTATTATGTATATACTGATTACATAGCCATAGTCCCCTTGGTTTATCTTAAAAATATCTTAGTTCAAATTAAAAATCTCCTGGTTTTTAGTCGAATTCTCTGGTTTTGCTGACTCATTTTGTGTCATGTATTATTTTGGTGGTTTTTCGTTGCGGCTTCACAGCCCCTGGGTTCCTCCTGAGTTACCCTACACCCGTCTGTGTCGCCGGGGGACACGGCAGGACACTGAGCGCGTGAAGGCTGCTCATTCTTCAACGACCCTGTCATTACAAAACGAGCAGTGTGGCGGCGTTGTCCGAGATAATCCTACGGTGTGATGTTGTTCCCCGGCTGGGGATAGACTAGTCATTATCCTGGATACCGAGACACGCACCGGGGCCTTATCCTGTTATAGCCACGGACGCTTCTGGTGTAGGTGTAGGGATGAGTGGCCGTTCCATTAGATCATTCCACAGGAAAATTACATATCCATTGGAACAAAGAATGAAAACACTGTGATTAAATGGATTAAAGTAAGTGATTTGAATGCGTCCCTACGAACATGGAATAGTTAAATGAGTGCCGACTGCGACCAAATTGTATTTATTTTTGGAGTTCAGCTCTTTAAGCATGAGTCCGCACACTCGGCCACATACATTAGACAATGGCCTGCGTCTCTGTGGCTCCAGTCTGGGGATCTCCACAACAACTCCCCCTCCGTGACGGACACATGGTACGGCTGAGCATAGTAAGGCAAGGCCCCAGCAGCACCTTTTCCCCTCAAATGTTTTATCTCGGTAACCGTGCCAAAGTTCGCGGGGGTATTCAGACAGGGAGCTTATCTCTGGAGTCACCATGGCTCTGATGACTATGAACACCCGAAAAGGTCAATATGGTAGAATAACACAGCGGGGCTGGCTGGCCTGTTGGGTGGAAATGGTGCATGAAGCACGGGGGGGAAAAAATGCAACGAATGGAACGCAAATGGACAATCGTGACAGAATAGTCATTTAAATAGCTCACAAATTGCTGTTGTTTTTTTTTTCTAGATTTTATTTAAGTGAGGCATTTTGATTAGCACATGTAATGTTGATGGGGGGAGGAACAAGCATAAATAGTAGGCATACACTGTTTTCCTGTTTTAATAAGAAGGTTGAAAGAATTTCAGAATTTTACATTATGTACATTGAAATGCGCTTATCAACCTAGAAATCCACGTTTAACTTGGCACAAAAAACTGGCATGCAATTATTTTATTTTCAGTGAAATAACACATAACTTCATGCAGGTATTGTATAGGTGTGTGTGTGTGTGTGTGTGTGTGTGTGTGTGTGTGTGTGTGTGTTTGTGTTAGCGTAAAGTATGCTAGCATCAGGGCAGGCAACATGTGAAAAGATGTTTTGGCTATCGGGTTACAGCCTCATGTTACTTGTCTTTCAAACCAACTTTGCCTGAACAGATAAAAAGGTGCAAAAATATGCTAGCCCTTGAACTACTAGGCCTACCACGAAACACACTCAAAACGGTCGAGGTGGGGAACAAATGTAACGCAAACCGTTAACAAAAACAAAAACAAGCTTTGGGTGTGCGTGAATCCGAAGGATAAATCCGAACCGACGCTGGGGCTTTCCGCGGGGTTAGCGTGTAAGAAACATTGGCGCGGCGAAGAGAAAGCAGACAGACAAGACGGGCGGTCGACAGACAGACAGACAGACAAAAAGCGAGAGTGAAAGGGAAGTGACCTCCGCGCGGGCCGCCAGCCTGAGCAAACCGAGGCTCCAGAACAATAACACTGTGTGTGCAGACGCTGCCTTTCCACCTCCCCGCCGCTGATGCTGCCAGAGGAACCGGGGGGGGGGAGCAGAGCGCACACCAGAACAACACGCACACGTCACAACAGCACGTTGGCACCAGCGTGAAACAATAGACGGCTAAAAGGGTGTAAGAGAGTTTAACTCCTGGTATTCTGACTCTCGTTAAGCCATGGAGGTTGTGACTCGTTTTTCTCTTATGCTCTACGAGAAAATAGCCCAAAGGGAAATTAACAGGTGATCATATTTGGATGACGACGGCATGGTTTAAGGTGGAGGAACTACTCTATGGAACGTTACGATGTCGTCTGCGTTGCTGGAAAAGTCACTAAAATAGTTTGGCAACTTCCTTTGAAACTGTTTTTTTTTTTAGGATTTTCCCTACAAATGTTATGTTCCAACACATCACAGAGAAGGATGAATATGAAAGTCATGCTGTGTTTCCATGGTATTTCTGGAAATATTTTCCAGGAAAAAAAAAACATTTTTGATTGAAGGGTTTTAACAGACATAGATATGCTTGTACTAAAATACAGATAAGGTATTTAGTTATATATGAGTAATTTGCTCAACTAGATTGATTGTAAAGGCTATGGTATGTATTTTTGAAAAAGCAGAAAATTGTTAAAAATTAATTCTAAGTAAAACGTCTAACATCTTTTTATTACTTGTCAAATTGCATTGGGGTCCTTGCCTTGACCTGTAGGAAATATGTTTGTATTCATGATTCATGATTAGTTATCCAACTTGGAAGCATGACAAATTATGACTTGTGAAATAGTGTCATGAATTTTGTTTCTCTCCACACGACTCGATAGTCGTGATAGTCATCGTATAAGTATAATTTGTTTCCCAACATACAGATACATACAGACACATACATACTTTAACAAAAAAACAATGGCCGATATAAAAATAAATACTATGTATATTTACATATGTTTCCAACACACACCGGGGATATCGACAACAGACGCACAAAGTGAAACATCAACTCAACAACGTTTACACCAGACACAAATCCAGACCCGCACGAGGTCAATGTTCTTCACTTCACTCTTCAGTTCAGAGAACTTCAAACAGACAAGTCTCAACTGGCTGGTGTGCTAATTTCTTCAGGTCTACCGCTTCCCCCGTCAGTCCAAGCCTGATGGCCTGCAGTCCTGTCTTGATGGTTTGTGTTTTTGTATACTCCTTCAAGTTCCACGGTGAATATTTCCAGTGCTTTTTCAGAGTTACATCCGCGGTGCATTGCTAAGTGCTCAATCGCTGGAAAGCCATCTCCACATCCAAAACGTTTACCCCACTTCTCGAGATCCTTTGAGGCAAACACACTTTTCACTTATTCTTTTCACTTTTGTTTTTCGTAAACCGACCGGAAAAGGCTTTCGGTTCGCGGCCCTGTGACTCCGGCTTCTGATCTCCACATCCCGTAAGACTCCTCGCCTTTTCTCTTCTTCAGGCTAAGAGCGAGAGGAGGAAGGCCAGCAGGGCCGGACAGAACATCAGTGCATAGGTTCTGGAGAGTCTCACCGAGCGACTCAGCGGTGAGGTGTAAGCAAAGACGGCCTCCGTCTCGTTCCAGGGCAGCGGGATATTGCAGATGTTGCCCTCACAGCAGGCCGTGCACACCTGTGGACAGAAGGACGAAGACACCGAAAACAACCGTCACACAAGCTTCGTCTTGTTTTGTGTGTCCTGCGTAAATACAACTCTTCATCACACATGTCAAGGTGTTTAAAGGAACGAGTGCGGTGGCTTTATTTTGGGCTTACATCTTGTCGTCTGGGATTATTGTGAGTGACTCTCCCAACAAAGTAACAGTAAGTATTTAAAGCTGAGTGTGCGCAGAGAATAGAGGTGAGTCACAGTGAACAAGGTCCCCCTCCTCCTCTTCCACATAATAAACCCGGGCTCTATAAGCCCCTGTGGTCTGCTTTACACATTCTTCCTGGTGACTTCCTGGTGTCAGTGGGGGCAAACCGCACATGAAGTGAAGACACATCCATCTCTCAGTGGGGGGATTACAGTGACGGTGGTCAGGGAGAAAGACCCGTTAAACACTCAGCCCCCTTCATCTTATCTGGAGCGAGCACTTTGGATTAACCTAACAGCCCACTTAAGTGGTGCTGACTGAGACCGGGGTGGATTTTCTGTGTTTCAAAACACCAGCTTTGGGTTTATGCTCGAAAGAAGATGCATTGATTTTGGATTTGGTATTGTCCAGTGAGGGGAACTGCCGATAAAACAAATCACTCCTACATATATTAACTTTTATGCTGTGAGGGTGTTCTCTGTACACACTTGTCTTGTAAATAAATTAATATCTGCCAAATTTCTAGGCTAAATGTTTTGACAATTTCTGGTTAAATATTGTGGTTATGTAACTAGTAACTAACTATGTAACTTAACTGGTTTACTTGGTAATTCTGTATATCTTTGCCTGCCAAGGCTGCAGAAAAATAATAGTTTCGTTTGTAATTTAGTGCATGAATGACTAAACCTCTCCTTGTCGAGCATCTTGTGACAAATAATTTATTCAAGAACTGAAAGATTAGAAACCTGGACAATATGTCTTCCACCAGACTATTGTTTCTGGTACTTTTTATTGTTTGGAACTCCGGCCCATCGTTACCTCTCTCTCTTCCTCCCTCCCTCCCTCCCTCCTCACCTTGTTTCCTTCGTGGTCGGTTCCCGTGCACCCCGTGGCGAGACAGTCCTCCAGGGCCACGCAGCGCTTGGTCACCGACACGCTGTCCCCCTCGATGTCCATCCGGTGGCGCGTGTAGCAGTACCGCGCCTCTGTTGGGAGAACCACGGCACCGCGTTCAGTCCCCCCGAGTTTCACATGACATCACAAACCCCACACCGCGGCGCGCTTACGGACGCTACGCCCAATGAGAGCCACCGCCGCACCGAAACGGACCAAACGTAGCATACGTTTGGTCCACGTAGCATACGTTTGGTCCACACAACAGGGGCTTTTCAAGACCCCGCGCCGCGTGACGCAGAGCGGCAGAGATTTCAAAGCGAGCCGCCCTGGCGGGTAATATCGACTGCGGCTCTTTTAAGTCCGAGCTTTCAATGTCACTTTTGTCATACGGGCAAAAACCTGAGGGAAATGGCGTCGGGAGTGTATTACAGAGAGGGACATTCCTGGGGGGGGGTTTTGGTCAAGCAAGCCCTCCATCTCACAGTGGTTCGTTTTTTTGTTCACCTCCAAAACAAAGAATGCGTTCTTTTATGAGCACAGTCCAAGAATGACAATTGTCATTAAATAAAGACGATAAAGAAAAATAAAGACTATAAATCTGGCCCGCCACGGTCGAGGTAGCCTCGTCGGAGCTGGGTAATCTTTATCTAAAAGCAACTATTTATGAGCTGGACGCGTCCCGGGCTGAAATATGTTTTATACTGCGCGGCCCCAGAGGTCACCGGGGAACAAACCAACCCAGTGATTTACAACCAGCTGTGGAAGGCGAGCAGGGAATGTTCACAAACTGATGCTTTTAGGAGATGAGGAAGAGGAGAATTATGTTTACACATTTCAGGAGGCAACTGATAATAAAATTGCAGGGAAAAAGGCGATTATGTCCGAGTGTGTATGTGTGTGTGTGTGTGTGTGTGTGTGTGTGTGTGTGTGTGTGTGTGTGTGTGTGTGTGTGTGTGTGTGTGTGTGTGTGTTTACCTCGTGGACAGTACAGGTCTGGTGCCCAGCGGTTGCACTCGTAGTTGTCAGGTGCGTCCTCACAGGTAAAACACTTGAAGCCTCCGGGAAAAGGAGTGGCTGGAACAGGAAGTGAGCAAAGGAATGAGAATCAAGTCACCTGGCGTTCTGCCGAGCCGGGCACCCAGGGGAAGGGAGTTTAGCAGACGGTGCTTTTTAAATAATGAGCAAAATACTTTTTTCGGTACAATCGCATGGCACACACACACACACACACACGCACACACAAAACAAGCTGTGGTTTTGTGCCTCGGAGATATAACTATATATATATATTAATATTTAACTAATGACTAATTCACTAATTCACATGACTAAGTCAAGAAACGTGTCTAGACTGATGATCATGATCATGATAGTGTTTTCAAGTGCAAATATCCATGAAAGGCAAAGAATGTAATACCCATTTAGAATTTCTGGCTGGCGTTTTGTTCATGTCAGTTGAACTCCAAAGCAAAAATGTTGTTGTTCATGGTTTGAATGTTTCCATAAAACCATTATATACTAAAATAGGCCTCACCTCTTTCCTTCCAATGAACAGACCACAGATACTCAGACCACAGATACTCAGCATATTACACAAATATGCATTCTTTAAACTTGTTGCTACAAAAAAGCTAGAGGGTAAAATTCTGTTTTTTATATAGTTTTAGATATAGTTTTTAGATATAGTTTTGAACATATTTAATATAAGAAAATACTTTACTATCCTACCCTACCTAAAATGCTGCTGCAGGCGTTCAAAATAGAACCCCAAACTTGTGCCGTTATAATCTCACCGGCCACCAATGAAATCTGTGGCTGACCGCAGTGTCTTCTCATTATACACTTAGCCTGTCTAGCTGCTAAGTATACACCAGACTCGCTAAACACTTACACCGCCGCATAGCTTGCGGTTACCACTCATGTGCTAATTTAGCTGTATAGCATGCGGCTTATTTAGTTCAACTGTATAGCATGAAGCTCACGTAGCCGTATAGTGTGCAGCTAATTAAGCCGTATGCTAGCATGCAGGGGTTGCCCCCTGGTTTTCCCTCTACGTCCCCCAGAGAGGAGGGAAAATGTCCCAGGCGGCCATCTGTTGTGATCAAACGCCCACACCGTTAGCCTTTCCAATGTCACACCATTACATTAATCTGATTGCCCCCCCCCCCCCCCCCCCCCCCCCCGGGGGCCCCCCCCCCCCCGACAGCT
>OMKI01052933.1:0-11201 GCA_900302315.1 Phycis blennoides
GAACAGTTACGCATTGAAATGACCAGTAGTCCATGTGAATGACCCGTAGTGCAGCGGAAACTAAGTTGATAGTGACAAATTATATAGTTTGATGACCACAGGCAGGAATGATTTCCTATGTCGCTCTGTGGTGCATCTCGGTGAGAGGAGTCTTCTGCTGAAGGTACTCCTCCGCTGAGCCAGGGTGGAGAAGAGAGGGTGAGAGGCATTGTCCATGATAGACCGTAGCCTGGACAGCATCCTCCTATCTGCCACGGTTGTCAGAGTGTCCAGCTCCTCCCCCACTACATCACCAGCCCTCTTGATGAGTCTATTTAGTCTATTGGTGTCCGCGACCCTCATCCCACTGCCCCAGCATGTGACAGCGAAGAAGATCGCACTGGCAACAACAGACTCATAGAACATCCTCAGCATTGTCCTGCAGATGTTGAAGGACCTTAGCCTCCTCAAGAAAAAGAGTCGGCTTTGGCCCTTCTTGTAGACGGCCTCTGTGTTCCTGGTCCAGTCCAACTTCTTGTTGAGGTACACCCCCAGGTACTTGTATTCCTCAACAGTGTCGACAGGAACCCCTTGGATGAACACAGGGCCCACCGGTGTTGTAGCCCTCCTTAGGTCCACAATGAGCTCCTTTGTCTTTGTTCCATTGAGCTGAAGATGATTCAGCTCACACCAAGAGACAAAGTTGCCCACAACAGACTTCTGAGTTCTGAGTTCTGAATTGGAAGTATGGCCATTACCTTTCCTTAAATGAAATTAAAGGAAAGAATGTATACGTTAAATGCACATAATGCCCCGGACAAAAGTGCCTCTCCACGTCGGTGTCAAGCAATTCCAACCTAATGAAACATCTGTCAACGTCACATGCTTCCACGACATTAGTGGCCATGACCACCGAAGGAGACGAAGACGTGCCACACAATCAAAACAACTGAAGCTTGATTTTTTTGGCCCCACAGGTTTTGACTCAGACCGAGCTTAACAAACGGGTAGCCAGGTGTGTTGAGGAGGACATGCTGCCGTCATCGATATGTTGTTATGCATCACCTGTTTTCTTTTTACATTTGGATGCCTTAGTTTTGCTATTCATTGCAATTTTCAGTAGTACTATTGAAAGCATTTCATATTGTCAAACTGTTTACGTTTTCAATTAAGAAAATAGCCTACTTGAAGTAGCCTACAGAATAACTACCAGTTGTCAGTTATGTAACAGTTTGATTTATTTCACATTTTGTACATGTTTGTATTTGTTATTTATTTTTGGTACATTGCATTACAAGCATAATGAAATTTTGATGTATTTGATGGCCAGTTGAGGTACAATAAATATCAAAAGTTCTAAAACATCTAACGTTCCCAACACTGCTCTGCAGACAGACCTACCTGGTGCTATGGGGATGAAATGCAGATGTTTGACATTGCACTCCCCGATGGACTTCAGTATACCCCTATGTTTCTCCTTATATATCACAAATATATTGCGCACCCCTCCATATTTTCATCCGACACTGGATTGGCAGAGGCCTGTATGGAGATGCATGAGGACATGAGGTAAAGGGGGCGGCAGTAGCTCAGTGGACAGAGCGGGTCGTCCACTAACCGCAGGGTCGGCGGTTCGATTCCCTCGATCCCCGTCCTCCAACTGTCCGCATGTCAAAGTGTCCTTGATGCAGAGAACAAATTTCGTTTCATATCTAAAAAATACTGAGAATGACCAATAAAGACCGAAAGGTCTTTATTGCAACGAGAGCAATACACCAGGGATATTAAGACACCCTCCTTTACAATCAGAGGTGACTCAAGATGATCCGCCACTGGATGGATTACAGCTGGCGATTAGTACATAACAACATCGCGGGGGGTGGGGGCATGGCTCACTCCAACCTCACACACCTGAGCGAGGTGATAAAAGGCCCTGACCATCCCTCACCTCCGCCACCCATCGTTGTGTGACTGTGAACAGGGATTGCATCCTGTCCACAGTAGACCCATTGGGTAGAGGTTTGGTATCCATCAGATTCCAACGCCAGAGGGAAGGCTCCATCAAAAGACCACAAGCAGACGTCCGCTCACCGAGTTGAGGACCATGGGTAACACATCAGGGAGCGCGGTGGACGAACTGCAGGCCGTGGAGATGCACCTCTGGTACAAGAAGTTCATGACCGAGTGTCCCTCAGGCCAGCTCACCCTGCATGAGTTCAAGCAGTTCTTCGGCCTGAGGGGTCTGGATTCGGAGGCCAACGCCTACATTGAGCAGATGTTCAGAACGTTCGACATGAACAAGGTGAGAGCGTTGTTCTTTCTCGTGTGGGGACTTTGGCGTGACTCTGGCAGGGTAGAAGGGTTGTGTGAGGGTCTTCCCTCATCAGAATTACAGATGAAGTTGAAAGTTCTGCTGGAGTCATTGAGGTGTCCTTTGACGGTGTCCCATTCTATTGTCAGTTCACAAGCTTCTATTCACATTACTGAACAATTACTGTTTTAACTCAATTGTTTAATATCCACCAATAACATTGTAGATGTAGAAATTAATCTTTTGATTTGATTATTTAAATGATTTTCATAAAATGTCATAAATAATGAAAAATGCTGATTCTAAATTACCAGATTAAATAGGGTTTTAAATTAGCTGTCATTTGTCTGACAAAAAGCCAAAAACACATCTTGGAATAATTAGGAAAGGAGATATGCCACCAAATATTGTATTCTCAAAGCCATAAGCAGCTAATGTTTTGAATGTCAATAATGACATAAATGATTCATCTTCAAATTCTGAATAAATTGTACTATAATTATACCACTTGTCACGCCACATGACGCCAACATGAGAGTCCATAAGGATTATTGCATTGCCTGAATAGTTTATTAAACACTTGCTCAGAAACAGAAGGTCATAGCAGGATCTGTCTGCCTGAGAAGCTGCTCGGCTATATTTAGAAATCCTGTCAGACTCAATTAGAAAGGGCTCTGGTAATCTTACTGCATGATTTAATTGGGGGAGGGATTATCTCTTGGACACATTCCTTTGATGCAGAGATTGCTGCATGTGCATGCACGTGACACACGTCTCTCTAACATCTATAAACTTTATACAAACCTAATTGTTACAAACCATTTAAAAAATAAAAAATACCCCCAAAAAAACAGACACATCTTTAGTTAACTGTTCAGAACATGCATCTGTGATCCCAAGGACTTACATATAGTTTCCAGGCCTTGTTTGGCATCATGACTGACTGTCCGCCATCTTGTTGCCATCACAGGACGGCTACATAGACTTCCTGGAGTATGTGGCTGCTTTGAGCTTGGTCATGCGGGGCAAGATGGAGCACAAACTCCGCTGGTACTTCAAACTCTACGACGTGGATGGCAACGGCTGCATCGACCGCCACGAGCTCCTCAACATCATCAAGGTGCGTGTTAACCCATCGTCGGCACGTTGCCTTTCGGGTGAATCGCAGTTCGCACAGACGCGCACAGATATAACAAAAACAGGGTTCTCGCGTCACACAGGCCATCCGAGCCATCAACGGCACCGAAAATCAGGACACGAGCGCGGAGGAGTTCACCAACCGCGTGTTCGACCGGATCGACATCAACGGCGACGGTGAGCGTCTTCCCACCCAAACGGACTCCGGGCGCCACGACCGGCCCGGTCCAGACTCACCGCTGTTTGAAGAAGACGTGAAAACGAACGAACTCACTGAAACAAAGATCAGTATTTATTTTAACGTCGTGTGGTATTATTACGTTATTCATGTGGTTTATTGCGGTGTACGTCATTGGATGCATTTCTGGTTTCATATTTTATCATGGTGTCCGTCCCTTAGGCGAGTTGTCCCTGGAGGAGTTCGTGGCCGGTGCCCGCAGTGACGAGGACTTCATGGAGGTGATGATTAAAAGTCTGGACCTATCTCACATCGTGGCCACGATCCAAAATCGCAGAAACAGCGTCTGAAGGGTCTACCCTTCCTTCCTTCAACACCCCCGCACGCCGCCCATCGCGGGCCATCTGTTTATTTTTAACAGACATCGCCATCCAAATTTATCCCACTTTGCACTTGAAACATTGGGTTTGTTTGTTGGCAAACAAAGCAACAGTAGGCAGCAGTCAAAGCCCCACATTCCGCTAGTTGCACTGACCTGACTGATAGCTTTCCACAGACCGCTCCTGCTTTCACGGTTCAGTTGTTGCAGTTGAAAAAGAACAAAATGACACATGGTACACAGTATGTCAACAGTGGGAAGGTAGTGACCTAGTGAGACCATCCAGAGATTCAAGTTTGCGTTTCGCAACAGATTATCAGTCTGGCCTTGGCTGGGCAGCTATTGATCTCTAAATATGGATGGGGCCTTGCATTGTTAAAAAAAAACTCAATCACATTAAATAACTAAGTGTTGTTTTGCTCTCTTCGCTCTTCCCGAATCCGGTTGGAAGTAAAGCAAAAATACATTCTTCTGAGAAAAGCCTTCCGTGCAGATTTCTGTAACTCTTTTCATATCGTATTTGTCTATTTCTGATAAAAATCACTTTGATTGCGCCGTCATTTGCTACACTTTCTTTGGGCGTCATTATTGTTTATTTTCATTTGTCAGACTGTACTGCTCCTTGTTCATCATGACCTGAAACTCCCTCCCCTGTGCACTGATTGGACTTCTTGTTATATTTGGAAGAGGGCTTGAGGCTGGACTGATCCGCAGAGAAACAGAACGTGAACTCACACGATCAGAACTGTCTCACGAGGCCAGTGGAAAAGCGCCATTCACTTGCAGGTGAATCTTCACTTCTGAAGTGTTTTGAATTAAATTGACCGTTGTCAGTTGGAAACCCATTCTCGAGTAAGCATTACCTAAAGGACAGGACAGGTTCCCCCCCTTTGACACGACAAGGACTGGACCTTCAGTCGCAGTGTTTAGGATTGTATAATGTTGGTTGTGATGTGGTTTACTAAAAACCACTAACAGTGGTTTTCATAGCCTATTTCTGGATCAGATGTTGGATTGGAAATTATTATAAAGTGATCTGGGTACAAATTATTGTAAAAATGCAGTTTATTTGTACAGATTTGTAAGAGGTTCCAACTTATTTTTAAAGAAAAAAAATGCTTTTGTTTGATAATTGTAGTATAATATCTTGATAGAAAAGGTAAATACAGGAACGTGACTTGGTTCTGGTCAACAGATAAACCTGACCGGTTCTGTCAGGTTGTACTGAATAACAAAAAGATCCTATGCTGGTGGAACCAGACCATTATTTTTAAATATGTAGTTTTCTGGATTACAAATAAAGGCTCTACAAGAATGTTGCTGCCCTACATATTTTGGCAGTAAATAATTTATCTGTGTAGTATCAGTTCACTTTTAGATTTCACTGTCGCCCGCACGTTTTCTATGAAATAGGATTCAGCACCACAATGGCCTAATCAATATTTGGTCCTCATAAGAGACAAAAAAACCAAAACAAACAAAAAATCTTGAAACGTCATGATCTGATCATTAATATTTATTACAGATTCCATGATGGTCGTCCATATTTACACATGTGAAATGTATCATTTTGTTGCACATTTGGATGCAAGTGGATGAGTAAGTACCACACACTTATTCAACCAAGTATAAAACCTCCAGTGAACCACTAGGGGGAAGCAAGCTATAAACATGAAAC
Organism: Phycis blennoides; assembly: GCA_900302315.1. Lineage (NCBI taxonomy): Eukaryota > Metazoa > Chordata > Actinopteri > Gadiformes > Phycidae > Phycis > Phycis blennoides. Next base: position 5,663 of record OMKI01052933.1, read on the forward strand.
TGTGGTCCTTAAATGTCAAATGGGATAAAGTGTTTCCTATTTCTGTAGATCTGTTGAAGGTACCCCATTATCAGATGTTCTTGTGTTTAAAGAAAGTCGTAGAGATACCTGACAATATCGAAGTTCACAGTCCTTAAGAAAAAAAAACAAATATTCAGACTGAATTGCATTATTATATTTTGATACAAAAAAACACACAAAAAAACACACACTCGTAACATACCTGGATATTGCCTGTATGAACTCCAAAGCGACGGCACATTTGTATTTGGGGGCGTCTAGCTGGTCATCATGTCCTAACTGGGTCAGCAGCTGTAAGGTCACCAGGGAGGAGATCTGGAAGGAGATGTTCCACTTCTTAATAAGCTTCAAATTAACAACACAGTGGGAGCCCAGCCAGGAGGACACACAGACGCTACACCCAGATATAGCTCACGTAGCATAACAAGTAAAACTAGTAAGTCTAAGTAAAAGTTAGACAATGAAAATACAAACATTGATTAGAAGATGACTGTGCAGCAGTTGTACGTTATGCCTAAGTAAACAAAAAGCCAAATTCCCAGCACGGAGTCCACTAGAACGATACAATGCTCTGGATTCCATCCCCCATCTGCCAAATGACTAAAACGGCAAGTATGAGGTCAAATGTCAAATAACACACAATAACACTTTATGTTCGCGCCCAGAGCTAACAGTGTGTGTGTGTGTGAGTCGCCCTGGTGTCTGCTGACCTGAGAGAAGATGCTGGCGGTGGGGGCCACCCTACTGTCCACCACACTGTAGAAGATGGCCAGCAGCCGGTCCAGGGGGAAAGGCTTGGGGCCCAGCAGATGGTTGCTGGTCTGGACATGCAGACAGCAGAACACAGAAATGACCATCTCTGACATGAATAACAAGAATAGCCATGTCTAATAGCTGAACAGCTAATAGCTAAAGCTATTATCGTAATCATTATTATAGACAAACATTTGTAAAGCACCATTAAAAATGTAACAGACAAAGGTGGAGGGAGAGCCTCACTGAAATACAAATACAATATGATAGAGCAAACAAAATATTAAAGTTATAAAATGCATGCTAGTCTGGACAAAATAACAAGCTCACCTTTTCATGTTTCTTTAAGAAGTTGGTTTTCTTGATTTTACCGTGGTGCTGACAAAGAAACATAACACACATAACACTCCAGATTTAGATACGAGTAATGCCGTTGTAAAATAATAATAATAATAACAATAATGCATTTTATTTAAAGGCGCCTTTCAAAGCACTCAAGGACACCTTACAAGACATTCATAAACAACAACAGTACATCAAACAGTAAAAACCAGGTAACAGTAGTGGCATACTCTGTCAGTGTGTGACAGTGTATGCCACTCAGAATAAGTGCATTCTTAGGCGTGATTAAAAGGTGGAGACAGTCAGAAGTGCGAATGTCTGGTGGGAGAGAGTTCCACAGGCGGGGGGGCAGAGTGGCTAAAAGCTCTTGACCCCATGGTGGACAGGTTGGCAGATGGGGCTGAGAGCTGGATGGCAGAAGAAGATCGGAGAGGGGCGTGGAGGTGTGTGGATGTGGATGAGTTCAGAGAGATACAAGATGAATCATTTCGGAACAAACTGAAATCCTTTAGAGGGTGGCGGGTAAAGGGAGCATTTAGCAGACACTTTTGTCCAAAGCGACTTACAATCAGTACATTTGTGGGGTTCGACATGTGGACAGTTGGAGGAGGAGGGGGATCAAGGAGATAGTGGACGACCCGCTCTGTCCACCCGCTCTATCCACTGAGCTACTGCCGCCCCCAGGGGAATACATTTATACGTTTATTTTATTACAGCATTCAGCATGGCACATCTTGACTTCCAAGAGTGGGCAATATTTGCCCACTTTTCTTTGTAAAAAAACGCTCCAAATCTGTCAGATTGTGAGGACATCTCCTGTGCACTGCCCTCTTCAGGTCACCCCACAGATTGTCTGTTTGGTTAATCTTCGGGCTCTGGCTGGCCCATTCCAAGACTTTTAACCTGTATGGTGGAGCCATTCCTTTGTTGATTTGGATGTATTCTTTGGGTGGCGACGGAAGGTGAAACTCCTCTTCATCTTCAGCTTCCTGGCAGACGCATGACGGTTTTGTGCCAAAATTGACAGGTATTTGGAACGGTTTCAATTCCCTCCACCTTGAGATACAGCCCCAAAGCATGACACCCATGACACCATGTCATTTATGTCATTATATATATATAGAAACGTACATAAATGACATGTAACTGCAGTAGTTGTGCCATACCTTGAGGAAGAAGCGCCGGTCCGTGCGGGCTGGGTTGTAAGACGCTAAGTATGCAGCGATCAGCAGGAACTTGGAGTAGTACGGCAGCTCTACGTGTCCGTGGGCAGACAGTCCTGAAGTCCAGAAGCACGACTTAGTTCTGCATTTCAATATATTCATATATATTCCATATACTGACACGCACCATCTAACCATATATTTAATAACTGTTTATACTGTACAAATACATGTTCATCTACCTACACTGCTGCTATGCTGTACATTCTTATTCTTATACTGTATATATTTTCTAACACATTCATTCAGTGTATATATCCTGTAGCATATTCATACCTGTACTGTATTTATATACCCTGTTCATATGTACACACTCTTGCACTTTACTACTCTGCACTTCTGGTTAAATGCTAAACTGCATTTCGTTGTCCAAGTACTTGTTACTTTGTTCGATGACAATACATTGAATCTAATCTAATCTAATATTACACAGCTATGCCTTTGTATACAAAGACACAAAGATTTTGACTGTTACCAATGTTAACGTCGCCAGAATGTGTTGAAATTGAGTCTTTTCATTGTTGCCTTTGCCGTCAACCACAAGTGAAACACCCTGGGATCAGTCCCACGGATTGATCCAGTGGGTGAATTAGGATGTAAAGCAGGGAAGACGGGTCACCTTTCAAAGCCCCACTCTCCTTCTCTTCAGTCTGCTGCAGCTCTTCCCACTGAACACTATGCAGAGGAGAGGTTGCAATAAAAAGGTGTGTGAAAATTAACACATGAAAAAAAAACATCAACAACAAAGCCATTGTGGTACAACAAACGCCATCATGGTTTGTTGCCAGTAAAGGTTCAGCACTACAAGTAGAGGATCAAACCTTACCAATAGAGGCCCAACAACTATAGGTCAAGACTTCTACTGGTAGCTGACCAGTAGAAGTCTAACCCTTAACAGTATTGGTCATAATAAGAATGAAGCCAGAAACGTGCACATTAATTGGTCCATTTGGAAACGTAGTTATGCAGCACTTAGACTTAAAATTGCTCCAAAATCGATTGTTTGCTTTGATTGTTCTCTGAGTCAATTGGAAGAATCCCAAATTCCCCACCTGGGAATTAATCAAGAAAATACCAAGTGTGTTCTGGATACAAAACCTGCTGACCGACTGTAAATGGAAGTGGAAAGCAGACGACTGGAACGCAAGCAAACAAGATTGCTCAGGCCCCGCGGGCAATGTGACGGAGAAGTGGACAGTGATGAGTGACGTGAACGTGAACGAGAAGACAAACCTGGAAACTTCTCGGAGGTACACGGTCTGCATGGCCTTCTTCAGGTGAGGCTCGATGTTCCTCCACAGTTTGTGAGTGTCGCTTTCCTTTACTGGAGAAAGCCGGGAAAAAGTACTTTCAACACTTCCAGGCTTCATTTTGTATGAGTCTCATAACTCTTCCCGTGGCCATGCTCTGATTTAATAATGATCATAACCGTGATAATAAAGACAACAATAATAATAAAAATCGTAATAATCATACAATTATTTACAAAAACTATTTTGGCAGCATTACAAAACATTGGGGGGCGAGACCAGAAAGATGCAGCTATTAGTTTTCAATTAAAATCCAAAGGAGTGTGACATAAACAGATACACTGGATGAAAAGATGTACAGATGTAAAAAACAAAAACCTTGGCAGTGTATTTGTAAATAAAAGCAAGAAAGAAGTCCACCGTGAAGAACCTGGATGAAGACAATATTAAACTAGAAAATGTAATTCCACGCGAGGAATTACTTGTGCATAGGAATGCCCGTAATCATTAAGTTAAATTCAGTCGAGGTGGGGATCGAACCGCCAACCCTCCGGTTAGTGGACAACCCGCTCTACCCACTGAGCCATGCCGCCCAGTTTACAGCTGGAAAGCAATTAGCGGAGTCAAACGTAACAACTGGAAAGCTATTTTTTTGCATTTTTAGCAAATATCTCAAAAAGTATAAAGTTTACAAAAATGAAAAATACATAGCACAGCCTTAATAAGGAAGTGGACCTTTGTAATACAGTTTGAATTAAATCTCGAGGTTCGGTCGTTTAGCGTTCACATTTCGGTGTGAAGAAGAATAATATGATGAAAAGCGATATCTAGATGAATGGATGGAAAAATGGATGAAGCAGTGAATACCATCCTACCTTTGCCTTCCTTCAGAGGCTCACAGAACAGGGAGAAGTTAAGAGCAGCCTGAAGAAGAACAAAAAATATGGAGATCAACTGGTGCTGATCAGAGCAGGCCAATAAAGTCTAAGTCATTTATGGAGTCAAAATAGCAAATGTTTGCCAGTTATGGCTTGATTATGAATGCAAATCATTATCTGTTTTTGTAGCCTGCCTGAGACATCCTTTGGGCTTTGGTAACTTAACAGTCAGTTGCAACCCTAAAAATCAAAGCTTACCAACAATAACTTAAAACATAACAACAACATGAACAAAAAAACTTGATATAATAACACAAATAACACAAATCCACAACAAAATATTCAGACTAAAACAATACAAAACTTGAAATTGACAATAAAATCTACAATAGCTTGATTGGAAAAAAAGACCCTTCCCTCCATCAACGTAGAAAAGCAATACATTGGATGAAGTCAACCGAATTACACAGATTACATGGCAACGCTGCACAAAAAGTGTTCAGAACACCTGGGGGCCTCAGTGTTGAATGAGTGGACCGCCCCTTGTATAACCAGCAGCATCATCAGTCTGGGCAGTGTCCGGGGTACGCACCAGGTGTCTGAGCTCACGGAGGTCCCGACACACAGAGTAGAAGACGCCCAGCAGGATGTTGATGAAGGCGCAGTAGAGCTCTGCAGAGTAGGAGGGGTGGATGTCCAGGGACAGGATCTGCTGGAGGTCCCCTAGACAGACACACACACACACACACACACACACGATGCGGTGATAATGAGCACTCTTTCTGCTTCTTCAGCATCAGCATCATGGTCATCATCATTCACCTTCATAATCCACTTTTGTATGCAAGTGAGTATGTATGTATGCATGCATGTATGTATGTATGTATGTATGTATGTATGTATGTATGTATGTATGTATGTATGTATGTATGTATGTATGTATGTATGTATGTATGTATGTATGTATGTATGTATGTATGTATGTATGTATGTGCGTGTGTATGTATATACAGGTGCATCTCAATAAATTTGAATATGATCAAAAAGTTAATTAATCTAGATATAGACAATG
>OMKI01052934.1:0-10719 GCA_900302315.1 Phycis blennoides
CACAGCCCAACACCGTGCAGCCCGATTCGCATTTGCCACAGAACACCAGGATTGGCAGATTCGCCATTGGCACCCTGTGCTTTTCACGGATGAGAGCAGGTTCACACTGAGCATGTGTGACAGACGTGACAGAGTCTGGAGACGCCGTGGAGAACGTTCTGCTGCCTGCAACATCCTCCAGCATGATCGGTTTGGGGGTGGGTCAGTGATGGTCTGGGGAAGCATATCCTTGGAGGGCCGCACAGACCTCCATGTGCTAGCCAGAGGTACCATGACTGCTATTAGGTACTGGGATGAGATCCTCAGACCCATTGTTAGACCATATGCTGGTGCAGTGGGCCCTGGGTTCCTTCTCATGCATGACAATGCTCGGCCTCATGTGGCTGGAGGGTGTCAGCAGTTCCTGCATGACGAAGGCATTGATGCTATGGACTGGCCTGCCTGTTCCCCAGACCTGAATCCATCGAGCACATCTGGGAGATCATGTCTTGTTCCATCCACGGATGCCACGTCACACCAGACTGTCCAGGAGTTGACTGACTCCCTGATCTAGGTCTGGGAGGAGAACTCTCAGGAGAACATCTGTTGTCTCATCAGGAGCATGCCCAGACATTGTAGGGAGTGCATACAGGCACGTGGAGGCCACACACACTACTGAGCCTCATTCTGAATTGTCTTGAGGAATTTCCACAGAAGTTGGATCAGCCTGTGATCTGATTTTTTCGCTTTTATTTTGAGGATTCTGAAGCCAGACCTTAATTTTGATTTCCATTGATCATTCTTATGTTATTTTGTTCTCAACGCATTGCACTATCTAATAAATAAAGATTTTCAACTGGAATATTTATATTATATATTATATATTATATTATATTATATATATTATATATATTTATTTATACATTAATCAAGATCTAGGATGTGTTGTTTAAGTGTATAAAAGGCTTTTATTTTGAAGGTGTGTTTAGGGAAAGTGGCGCATTCACCCCAGTGGAGCCGTGAGTTGTACACCTTGACACACCTGTGGGGACTTTTATATAGTATATTTCGCCTTTAACTTTAAAAGGTTGTTTTTTGTTTGGAGTGTTTTTATTGTGCTACTCCGAGTGTTAAGTGGATGCACGAAGTAAGTATCGTTTCTATATTGTGTTTATTACGACGCACCTTTCACGAGGTGCGTCGCGTGGTTCTCACGTGGGTTGTTTCGCCGATAGGTGACGGAGGTCCATTGTTTAACATTGTTTATGAATATAATGTGAATGCTGAAGTTTGGGAGTGTTTTGAGTGTCCAGTGAGCTGGCCGTTGGTAACTTGACGTAGGAGATCGGCATGTGCGTCATGTGCCATTGTTTCTTTAATGCCCGGTTTAGCCAGTAGATGGAGCTACTGGACCAGTTAACCTATTATTATGGCTAATATGTATTTCTGTTGGTTTATTTACATCATTATTATTGTTGCACCTGTCCAGGAGAGTTGTGTATCAGGAGATGATGGTGTATAATGTGATTTATTATTATCATTATTTCCAGAACTGTGACAACATTGTGAGTGTTCAATAAATCACTGCAGTCCTCAGATCTGCCGGCAAAGAAGACATCTCCTGTCCTTATTCCTGTATCCTGACCGACACCCCATCTTGTCTGCTGTATAACCCCAAACGAGCTAGCATTAATCCTTACCTCACAAACATTAAGTGTTCCCTTTATTTTTTTGAGCAGTTGTATCACTCAAACCTGGAAAAAAGGCACAGGATATTGAGCCTTGCTGTTCTACTTTTCCACTTTTCTTTCTCTTGTGAAACTTTTTAATTCTTGCATTTAAGTAAATTGAATTGCATGAACAATCAATTAAATTAATTCAATGCAAAATAAATGTGTGTAGGCTATATATTAATAAGCTAATTAAGACAACAATTTTATCATATACCAATGAAAGGCATAAAAGAATGAATGAATAGAAGTAAGGCCTAGCCTGTAAGTGATGACAAAGGTAAATAGTTAAATAAAAAATAGTCTAATACTGATGTAAGGGGTCGGGACTGGAGCGAATTGCAGCACAAAACCAAACAATGATCACAGGGTACAAGCAGGATTGGGAAACAGGAAGCAGGCAAACAGAGATCAGGAAGGGCGAGGCAGAGATCGGAGTTGGAGACAGGCAGGATCGAGAAACCGGGACAGGAGGCAGGAGAACTGCTGGAGAGACTTGCACGTGGTAAACAGCGAAGAATCTGGCACCAGGTGAATAGTGAGTGACTGATTTGTAGACCCACTAATCACCTGATGCTGACCTCAAAGTACTACTACAGGCCTACTTGTTTATGGCGTTAGTTTAGTGTATAGTGTACTTGAAAAATTATCATCTAACATTTGTGGACATTTTGTGTTATTTTAAAAGTTATTTGACAGATATTTTTGCTATTTAAGACATCTTGTCATTGATAAGACAGCACTCCAAAACTCACTGTGTGCACACACTGTGTATGGTAAGTGGCAACTATGATTATAACAGAATAAAAAAGCATAGACGTTTATTTCTGCATTATGTGAGTCAGCGTATTGGTCTGTTCAGATTCCATGAACAATGAAGATCACATATGACATTCTTGACGTGGATTGAATGCATTGCATTCAGAAATATTGAACGGTTTGCGAACCGCATTCAGAAAGCCGTAAATTACGTGCGACTTGTGGCACATTGGGCCTACCATATCTGAACGCGTTGTGAGACGCGTTCAGAAGCGTGAGTTGTGGCACATTCGGCCTGCCATACAAGCCAGACTAGCACCCCGTGAACTCTGAACCCTACCGGAAGTTCCGGTTCCCTAAACAGTCCATGTGGAAACAACACAGCCCCACCCATAGTTCTGTAGCTGACCGAGCTGACCCAAGCCTTAACATCCCTCTTAAGCCCTTGCCACAGAAAGGTCTGCGACACCAACTTCACAGACGGCTTTCCGCCGGGGTGGGAGAGGCCATGTAATGCCTCAAAAATGGGCCGGCGCCAGTTTGCCGGGACAAGTGGTCGAGGCTGACCTGTGGAGATGTCACACTATAACCTCACGCCTGAGCCGCCAACCGCGACCTCCTCCAGGTGCAAACCGGTATCCGAAACCTTGAGGGTCTGGACCCCGTGGTCGGAGGCCTGGTCCGTGCCCATGCGGATGTAATTGAGGCCCAGATGAACGGCTCCGATGACCGCTCTGGAGAGGCAGTCTGCGACCATGTTGGACTTGCCGGCGATGTGTCGGATGTCTGTGGTGTACTCGGAGATGTAGGCAAGTTGGCACTGCTGGCGGGCGGACCACTGTTTAGCCACTTTGGACATGCAGAATGTGAGTGGCTTGTGGTCCACAAAAGCCGCAAACTCCCGACCTTCCAGGAGAAACCGGAAGTGACGGATCGCCAACCAGAGGCCAAGGAGTTCCCTGTCGAACGCGCTATACTTGTGCTCCTTGGGGGTCAACTGGCGACTGAAAAAGGCGAGCGGCTGTCAGGCACCGTCGACCCATTGTTCGTGCACCACGCCGACGGCGTAGTCAGACGCGTCGGTGATGATGGCGATGGGGGCCTTGTGGGACGGATGGGCCAACATGGCGGCTTGGCTCAGGGCGGTCTTAGTGGCCTCAAAAGTGTTCACCCTCTCTGCCGTCCAGTCGACAGCCTGTCCGGGGGATTTATCCTTAAGGGCCTCGTACAGCAGGCACATGAAGTGAGCTGCCCAGTGGATGAAGCGGTTGTAAAAGGTCACCATCCCCAGGAATTCTCGGAGCGCCCGTGCTGTGTGTGGGCAGGGGAAAGCGGAAACTGCCTCCACCTTCGAGGAGAGAGGGGTGGCCCCATCTTTGTTGATGAGATGCCCAAGGAAGTGGATGGAGGACAACCCAAACAGGCACTTCACCGGGTTGATAATCAGGACGTGTTGGTCGAGCCTTACGAAAAGGTCACAGAGATGCACCCGGTGCCCCTCTTCAGAGGAGCTGGCAACAAGGATGTCGTCCAAGTACACAAAAATGAAGGGCATCTCCTTGAGCACCGAATCCATTAGCTGTTGGAAGGTCTGAGCAGCATTTCTCAGACCAACCGGCATCCGCAGGAACTGGAACAACCCAAACGGCGTGACCACCACCGTCTTGGGAATGTCTGAGGGGTGCACTGGCACCTGGTGGTAACCACGCACCAAGTCCACCTTAGAGAAGATGCGCTTACCCGCCAGGCATGATGAGAAGTCCTGGATGTGCAGGATTAGGCAGCGGTCGGGTGTGGTAGCATCGTTAAGGCGGCAATAGTCTCCACAAGGCTGCCACCCGCCATCTGGCTTGGGGACGATGTGAAGCGGTGAGGCCCAAGGGCTGTCTGAGCGGCGGATGATGCCGAGACGCTCCATGTTGGCGAACTCGGACCTAGCAACTTTCAGCCTGTCGGGGTTAAGCCGTCGGGCTCTAGCATAGACGGGTGGGCCCTTAGTGTCTATATGATGCTCCACCCTATGTTTGGCAGTGACAGCGGAAAAGGTAGGCTTGGTTAAACTGGGGAACTCACCGAGAAGACGTTGGTAATCGTCACCCTCTGAGAGTGAGCTGGAGAGCCCAACGTACGCCGCCTCACCCCGGACACACGCGAATGAGGAAAACATCAGTGCATCCACTAGATAGCTGTTTTTAACGTCCACCAGTAAACCATGTGCACAAAGGAAGTCCGCGGCGAGGAGGGGAAAGGAGATGTCGGCTGTGACAAAATCCCAATTAAACCGCCAGTCCCCGAAGCACAGGTCCAGAGTCCTTGTGCCATACGTGCGGATAGGGGTGTCGTGGGCCGTGGGCCGTGGCCACCAGCCATGGTGTCATCTACTGTAGCCATCAGGACGCTCCTCTGAGCGCCGGTGTCACAGAGAAACTTGCGCCTAGAGAGTGTCTCTGATGAACAGCAGCCGGGTCAATGTGTGTGTGCTCTATTGAGCGCCACTATTGAGCACAAGCCTTGGCGTTTCCCGCCAGTTTAAAGCTGCAAAGAGACCGGCACCTCTTTGCTTTTGTGCCAAACCGCGCGTGAAAGTAGCACATACCTGTGCTAGCACGGCTATCGGTAGCTACTGGGGCTTTGCTGGTTCATCTGTCACTGTCCGGGGGGTTGAAAATGCGCGTCGGGGCTAGCACCTCGGGGACGAAACTTTAAGTAGCCAGGAAAAAGCGGTCAGCCTCCTCGGCTAACGCGCGGGGCTCAGTAATCCTGGTATTAGCGAGTGCCATCCAGACCTGTGGCGGCATGTGCTGGAGGAACAGTTCAATAAACAGAAAGTTAGGTTCCTCCGTACCTAGCAGGTTGAGCATCATCTCCATATGCTCGGAAGGCTTGCTGTCCCCGAGGCCTCGAATATCCAACAACCACTGGGCCCGTTCCAATCATGACAGTTCGAAAGGCCTCAGCAGGAAAGCCTTAAGTGCTCCGTACTTGTCCTGGGCCGGGGGGGCTGTGATAAAACTCACGGCCTGGCTCGCAGCGCCGACACAACATGGAAATAGCGTGCGTTGTCGTCGGTGACATCACAGACAGCAAACTGTGCCTCCGTCTGCTGGAACCATGCTGTAGGCGAAAACTCCCAAAACTCCGGCAACTTGATAAAAGCAGCATTATTAGCCATGTTAGTTTCGGTCCCTGAGACTTCATCGAGACCTAAGTCGGGGTCACCAGTGTGGTGCCGAGAGATGGGAGTCAGAGGCGGAGTATCCAGAACGGAACTTTAATGAACGTTAAACATACAGGAGCCACATGTCAAACGATCAAGCCAGACTAGCACCCTGTGAACTCTGAACCCTACCAGAAGTTCTGGTTCCCTAAACAGACCGTGTGGAAACAACACACCCCCACCCATAGTTCTGTAGGTGAATTATGTTGATCACCACACTGTAAATAAATCAAATGCACTACTGAGTGGTTTTTTTTAAGGCTTATTTCATCACTAAGGCAGAGTTGCTGCATTGCTTTCACAGGGCTAAATTCCAGCAGTGACTGACAGCACTGCTTTTACTAAAATTATCAAAGAATGTGTTTACAGAAGCCACACTGCAAATTAATTCTCGCTGCAATTCCCCTAGTTCATCTGGCTGTGGTGATTTATCCAAGATGCTTTCCACTTCAAGCCTCTTGGAGCCAGTACCCAGCCATGAGAGGGGAATAGGACAACTCTGGAGATCTTGCTCTTTTAGCTCTATGAAACAGCATATAGGTGTGACATATTGTCTACCATTGTACATGGTACAATACCGTATATGATAATGTGTATTAACATACATAATTTTATGCTGGCATAATTTGATGCTGGCTTTTACTGAAGTTCAGTGGAGGGGAGAAAAACACAACTAGCGTGGTGCCATTACTGGAACTCCTAGCGTGTTTAATTCATGGTATTGTTTGTTATGTTGATCGTTCGTGTTTTAGTGAATGGCCGAATAATGCGACAACCAACTGTGTGGGATGTGGGATGGCATTATCTTTTTCGGAAATAATGGTCCAGTGTGCCCTACGCAAAATAAGATAAGAAAGGAACAATTTAAGCACCTATCCATAGCATTAACAGCTCATATCATATCATATGGCTGCCACTTAGATACTTCCAGGTCATTTCAGTCAGTTAGCAGCATTCCTAAGCACTGCCCACTGCCAGCAGTGACAGCCAAGGGTGTCATTTAGGGTGCTGATAGACTTCCTTTTAGACCAAGCGTAAGCGTATGCGACCTGCTGTGTCCTGTGTGCAGACTTGCTGCATCATTACGCGGCAAAACGCATGATAGTGGAGGTCTCCACTTTAGACCACAGTAATATCAGATCCGGAAATCGTTCAAAAGCACGTGTATTGCGTGCTCATGTAAATAAACAACAAATGTAACCAACGCAATCTGTCGCCAGCTGGTCTGACATGCATGCGTATCGCTATGCATATAAAGACTGTGATCATACAGGTGTGGGAAATTGCGGACTAGGTCCGGCAGTCTCCCCTCGAAACTTTCCGCCATGCTAATAATAACTTCCCCGACTCGGACCTCAAGATCACCGTTTTTTTTTCGCACAATCCCCCCCAAGTTTCTTGTCAGTATTGCATCTTGCGGACGCGCCATGTTCGCTAGTATACTTAGTTTGAGTACATAGGGTGTTCCGATTATGATCGTGGCGAAAAGAAGTGTACTCAAAGGACCCGGATGTTGCCCTCAAAACGGTTAGTACGCATAGTATGCAACGGAGTACACTGTCCGTACTCAACGGCATCCATCTTAGTTACGTAGCGGAAGAGGCGGGGCCAGGATGAGCCGCGCTCAGTTCAAAAATGGCTAGACATCAGTGGGCGTAATGGATTCACGTGTGTTTGGCGGGTGACGCGGCCGCACAGCTGATAGTGATTTCTGGTAATTGCACCATTTGGAACAACATTAACATCTGAAAATCTGCGCACTTAGTGAGTAGGCCTACGGATAGTGTACTAAGTTTAAGTGTACTCATGAAGTATGGATATCGGAACACGGCCCTGGTGTATATCACCCACAATGCATTGCACTCTTGCATTTACAGTTTTCCCTCTACTCTCCATGTGGCCTCCGTGGGCTGAGGGGAAGTGTTGACAGGAAGTGAGATGAGATGAAATAGAACTTTATTGATCCCCCATGGGGGAAATTCTTGTGTTGCAGCAGCAGCAAGTAGCCACGCAACAGCTATTCCTGACACTGATGATAAAGTTAAAGATTAAAGATAAAGATTGTGTAGCCTGATTGCTGACGGAATGAAAGACCTGCGGTAGAGTTCCTTTGCGCAGCGCGGATGTAGTAGCCTGCCGCTGAAGGAGCTGCTCAGGGCCTTCACCGTTCCGTGGAGAGGGTGAGAGGCATTGTCCAGGATCGACAACACTTTGGCCATCATCCTCCTCTGTCCAGTGAGCACTGGCACTGGCCCTCCTCACCAGTTTGACCAGCCTATTCCTGTCACTGAAACTCACCCACACCAGCAAACCACTGCAAAGACCAGGGCTGATGCCACCACTGAATCATAAAAAAAAAAAAATCTTTAGCAGTGCCCTACATACACCAAAGGACCTCAGTCTCCTCAGCAGGTGTCTGAGTTTGCCGACCAGTCCAGTTTGTTGTTCAGGTGAACCCCCAGGTATTTGTATGAACGGACAATGTCAATGTCCACCCCCTGGATGTTCGCTGGCAAGATCCAGGGTTTCATCCTGCGGAAGTCAACCACCATCTCTTTGGTCTTGCCGGCATTCAGGTGGAGGCAGTTCAGTGCAGTCCATTTAACAAAGTCCTCAATGAGTACCCTGTATTCACCTTCATCGCCCCCTGAGATACCCCCTACAATGGCTTTATCATAAGAGAATTTCTGAAGGTGACAGTGGAACTGCTTATCAAATGCAGTCAATGGTTTTATGCAGTCGGCTCAGGAAAGATATTTGAACAATTGGCCGAACAGTGGTGGATCTAAACCATGCAATGTTTATCCTTCATGTTTACTGGTTAGAATGAAGTGTTATTTACCATCATAGGTATAGGTTACACCCTGAAGCAAAGGACTTTGCAATTATTTACTTGATTTTGTGAAATAAAGACTCTTATCAGACAGGCATCTAACTTGAACCCTGAATTGTGCGTATTTATTTAAAAAATATATATATATTATTGCCATATTTGTTATAACCATTATGAAATAAGGTAAGATATTTATTGATTACATTGATGGCATTATAAGTAATAATCTGTGTGTCATCATCTGAATTTGAATTTGAATTTAAAAACTTAATTTAAAACATTTAGCTCCAACATCAAGCTTGATAATTTTCTAATCGATTTCTGGTAGCAATGTCACAATATATTCTCATTCTACCCAAATGTAAGCAATCAAACAAAAAAAGATAGGCCTACATGCAAGCAATAATCTGTAACGACAGTATGTTTTTTGTAATTACAGAATTTGCTCAAACCATAACTTTACGCTTACTTTGTATGAATGGCAGTGCAACAATTGCTAAAATATGACAATAATGTACCTCGGTTAGTTGCGCTTATGATTTGGTTTTACATTTGTTGTCCTGTAGATGGCAGTCTCATATACTAGCTTCAGATGTTTAACAAAAGGAAGAAGTCCATCAGGTTACATGCTTGCCGGGGTCGGTTATAGCTTTTGAAATAAACGTGTTTTGCAAGAAGCCTCTTTTCCGAAAATACGTTTTATCCAAAGTTACTATAAGGAACTACTGGAGGCTGAACAATGTCCGGGATACCACCAGATACATGGCGTCCACCCACAGTCGCATTGGAGACAACGTACGTCTTATGGATGTTGATGGATGCTAACCTTATGAGCATTATAGTCACAGCGAATCGGTGTTTATATTTAATAATACTTCTAAAGACAAATTAAACCCACGTTGCTTTGGTGTGTGATTGCCATTAGCTCAACTACTTTGCTAATTTCAAGGGTTGTAATGGCTACACGATAAAATAATAAAATGGTCTTTGTTACTGCTAGCCTGGCTTGAGATTTGAATTAGCAATGCGGGATACAGTTTGAGAAAACTTTTTATTTTCCAGTTTGCAGTGCATGATAATCTTATCTTTCTGGGTTAAATAGTGAGTGTTTGGATATCTTACAGAATGGGTGCGATTGTACTGGAACTTTACTGGAAACATGCCCCCAAAACCTGCAAGAATTTCGCCGAGTTGGCCAAAAGGGGGTACTACAACAACACAAAATTCCACAGAATAATCAAAGACTTTATGGTGCAAGGTGGAGATCCTACCGGAACAGGTGAGTTTTTTGTGCAAGGTTCAATAGGTAGGAAACCAAATAACCTACAGGGCAATAAAGCTCTTCATCGACATAGAAACTGAACTTGACTCAACTCATTCCAATTGTATTTGGATTTTTGTAAATCATATCTTCATATCTGTTTTTAATGGTTTTCTGTTTGTATGGTGTGAGCAATTTGTGTCTGAAGAAAATGTTTTTGACAGTCGAAGAAATCTGAATCTGAAATGCATGTTACAATTAAGTTAACAGTTGTTGAGCACTTTGGTTTGAATCATCAAATGGTCAATGTGTAACATTCCTGTTCCATAGTTTATCTAACTCTTGGGGAGGAAGAAAAAGGCAAAGTGGTTGCTATGGTCAATAGAATACAGCCTTGCAAATAATAGGTTAATTGTTTATTCTATGCTGAGGCCTGTCAGCTGTGAGACAAGTAAAGAACCCCCTGTGCATTTACATTTACATTTAGGGAATTTAGCAGACGCTTTTATCCAAAGCGACATACAAAGAGTACATTTGTCATAAGAAGGTGAAACATTTCATTGCTGCTAATACAGTAAGAAAGTCACCAGAACAAGTTTCAAGCATGTTTGCATTTGCAAACATGCAAACATTTGCTGTCTCTTAACACATGTTTTAGGAAAATAAATCACAAGGACTAATGGATTTAACTGACCAATTCAACAGGATTCCTCTGACTTGTTTTAATACACTTGGGACAAAAAAGCAGGACAACATTTTTTTTTTGTTGTTTCATTTGGGATTGCAATTAAGAAAATATAGATCCATTTACATTTACATTACATTTACATTTAGGGCATTTGGCAGACGCTTTTATCCAAAGCGACTTACAAAGAGTACATTTGTCATAAGAGGGTACAACATTTCATTGCAGCTAATACAGCTAACATTGCAGCTAACA